>JAQGAZ010003059.1:0-13561 GCA_034692225.1 Polydesmus complanatus
AATGTAAATGCTAATATGCATCCACTACTCAAGTTAAATTTTGGGAGTAACTTAAATACGTTTTTCATGTAAAGGTAGGTAATTGACTGAATAGAAATGGAATTTTTTAAGTTAAAATGTTTACTTTTAGATCCTGGCAATATTTAATCTAAAGGGTCTCCAAGGCATCTGTTTTTGATAGTACCATTTTTCTATAAATATATGGCGTTGTATGTTTTACTACTGTTTCTTGATATAACATGTGTTTAATAGAAGATTAAATTTGTTTAAAAATAAGCGCATTTTGTTTAAATTAAGTTTTTTGATACTACTTTAGTTATACAATTATTGTTACGAGGGTAACCCCTAAAGTAAGGTTATAAAGGTCATTAAAAAAAGATGACCCGTAAAAAAAAATTTTTTTGTTAGCTTTAGTTACTCGTTTACATGCGAAAAATGTTTAGAACTGAACGGCAACTATGTGGAAAAATAAACTAGATAGATATGAAACTAAAACTGAAAATAAAACATTTTTTATGAGTTATTTTTTTTAAAAAAAAAAAAAATAGAAAAATTATAATGATCGTACGGCAATTTTTTTGCAAGGGTTTCATTTGGGCGGTCGTTTTAGTACTAGAATTGTTGTGATATCGAGAGCACGTATTTTCAGCCGTAAACAACAAACCCCGAACATCTTAAAACCAAACAAATTTTTTCTACATTCGCAAATTTAAAATATAATAAATCACAAATAAATTCATTGTCATTATTTACAAAATAATTTTGTAAGTAATTATTAAGTTCTAGGAGTAGAATCCATTCACGAGATTTCAATCTCACAAAATGATGACAGTGTTCTCAAAGAATTTCAAAACGTTTCTAATGTAAACATGAGGTTAAAATCTCTTGTTCCATGTCACACGTGCATTACATATTATATGTACTGTACCTCTCTTCTAACCACATTATGTAAACTTTTTCCTAATGTTACAAATGACCGTCTCAAATTTTTCCATACTTGCTAACGTGGCGGTTGAATTAAAACAAAACAAACGCCCCTCCCTGATCTTAAAAGAAAGTTATATCTTCGTTTCCACTGCACTCAGAAAAAGAAACCTGAACCATATCCTTTTAAAATCATTATTCAATCTTGTAACTACATTCTCCACCCCCACTCGACTCAAATTAAAACAACTAGCAAAAACATTAATACATTTTAATAAATTTATATGGCTCTTCCACACCCATCGCATCCCTAAAACTGTCCCTCACCACCCTCCTAATTTAACAAATAAATCTGAGACCATCAACAACTACTCTACCCAATGAAAAGTTAAAATACCTCCCTCTCTGGATTATAATACACTTAATATACTACAGCCCCTTTCACTGAAAATAAATTAATCCAAAATTTAAAACAAAAAAGTATTGAAATGAGAATGAAAAAAAACATATAAAAGAGCAAACAATTTTTCAACTCAATTAAAATATTTTCAACTCACCAGTACTTCTTCAACAAATCCACCGTTACCATCATCATCCAACACATAAATTTAAAACTCAAACGTTGCAATGTATAAGTACTTGCCACAAATTCTCTCCATTGCTCTTTTCGTCAACGCACTTATCCTCACCATTTACTTGGGAGTACGAACCAAAGCTCCGACTCTGGCTAACGATGCATACATCTCGACCGCTCCGGCCTATCCTCCCCAACAAGACAGACCACCATTCTGCACTCGTCTTTGTCTTTGTTCAGCGCTAATCGATATGGCTCAACAAAATAATAGTAATGAGCAACCACGGTGTTTTCATGGTAATCTCACCATTCAACAAATTTTGGAAGAACAGGCCGCGCACATTCTCAATCAGAGTGCTCAGCTGCGCGAATATGAACGTATAACATCATTATCACAACGCGAATTAGAACTCGCAAACGAAACATCTGCTGACCAGAATAAAGAGATCCGCGCGTTGAAACAGGAACGCAGACTGCTAATTGATGAGCTAACAAACACGGAACAACGGTGTACAACACTATACCAACAAGTCCAGCATTTGGAAGCCAAAATCAATAAAATTCAGCTACAGCATGCTGGAACCGTTATATCCTTCCAACAGGCAATAAACCAACTTCGTATTCGGAAGACATCAGGAAAGCAGCCCGTCTCCCAAAAAGCTCGAGGCAACTCACCAAAACGAACTCCGGTGGCAAAAGTTCGGCCTCAAACGCCAACTCCCAAAGCGAACAGCGGCCGAGGACGTCTTCTACGCGGTCCAAACGATGAGCCTGCTTGAAAAAAATAGATAAGCATGAGTTCTATGTATATATATAATCCA
Source organism: Polydesmus complanatus (assembly GCA_034692225.1). Classification (NCBI taxonomy): domain Eukaryota; kingdom Metazoa; phylum Arthropoda; class Diplopoda; order Polydesmida; family Polydesmidae; genus Polydesmus; species Polydesmus complanatus. Next base: position 2,320 of record JAQGAZ010003059.1, read on the forward strand.
ATTTTTGTGTTATTAAGAATTTCTATAATAATGTACGCATTACATTTCATAATTATTATAATTATTTTTGTCAATATCAGCTAAACTAATATTAATGAGTAAAACTACAATTACAATCGATGTTTAAGATCGTTTAAAAAAAAACCTCCTCAATTATAGTTAGCATAATAAATTTTACTAAGTCTCGACATTTTAATATTACAGTACTATAACTGTTGTCCAAATTATACCTTTCATTAGAATTTATAATGTCTATTAGCATGCAATTATTAAAATAAAAGCTCCATGTATTACCTACGAACTTTATAAAATATGTCGCAAAACTGAATACCAGCAGTTATTGTTTCTACTGATAAATGTCATGTTAATCCTTTCACTTATATAAAATAGTGAACGAGCATTGTTTAACCATTAAAATGTTTAAGTAAAATAATTCTGTATTACTCGTATAAAGTTATATTTCACTTTACATTCGCACACAGCCCACAAAACAATCACGATCGCACTGATAAAATCAATAGTTGATATCTTCCCACAACCTAAATTAAAAAAAAAAAATTCGCTTACAGATTTGTTCTTTTCAGAATAAAAAAATCAAAAATACTTCCTAATAGGTAGACTCTAGACACCAATTTTTTTCCATCCCTCTTCCAAATTAGCCAATTTTCGTTTCTAAACTCGTTCTTTTCATTTTTCCCAGATGGTTTATTACCAATGACACAAATTCTTGATACCTAAACAAATTATCAAACACACGGTTAATTGAAATTTAATTACAATACATAAATATTTATATTTAAGCAATAATGACAAAGAAGAATGCCCACGTATACGCCTAAGACACATTTTAATGCGCCTGCGCGTCACTTTCCTCCCATCACTCCCCCACGCTCACCCAAAACATTTTTGCCTAACATGGTGTATACCTGCTGTATTAAAAAAATTTTAAATGATTTAAATAAATCAAAAATGTTATAGGCTATAATTCAATCTCTAATATACATTGACTTTATTATCCGTTTTAGTGAGCTATTTGAAAAAATGTCAAACATTTCCGGTTGACGACCTTCTCTGCAAAAAAGCAGCGTAAATTGCTATTCAATATTGAAGCACCTAGGAAAAAAAACACCAAAATATATAAAAAAAAAATTTTTTTTAATCTATTCCTATAAATAGCTTTAGTTATGTATTTCAAAGCTATTTAAAACAATTTAAACCATTATAAATGTTTTAAAAATACTTTTTTTTAAGCTTTAAAAACATTACCAAACCAACAAAAACTAAAAAAACTCGTTAATAAGGCCATAATTAGTAAAGTAGACAAGATAATAACTTATGGATAATTACATTTTCTATGAGCAATACCTATTAAAATCAGTTTTAATTAAACATGTTTGTAATTATTCAAGTAATTATTGCTTATGTTAAAAGCAAGGTTTGTTAAAGGTCAATAGCCAATATAAGCATGCGATGCTAGCGCCCCATATAATTACCTGAAGTTAGCCTTTCACCGCTTTCAAAAACATTTTAATAAATAGTTTAAAACATTGCGCATGCACAGAAACGGTCAATTTTTACTTCTTCCGGCAAAAATTAAATTTTTTCGCGGTCATTTATGTAACGGTCATTGTTGTTTTATATTTTGTTGTAATATTTTATTAGACTATAATTTTGTAAAAATTGAGTTAATACTGTACTTAACCATTAAATAATTATATAAGAAATATGTTGTGAATTTAGGAAACACATCGCTCATGTTCAAAAACGTATTTTGAATCAGTGTACATGTGGAAATATCATCTACAACTTGGTTAATCACAAGTATTTTTAATAATTTAAATATTTAATAAATATCTATAATTTGTAATTATTTTATTATTTATATTAAAAGGCAAGCACCTGTTATAGAAGTCAAATGCATGTGTAAGGAGGGAAAATGAAATGATATGACATGGAAATTAAAACATAGTACGGTATTAAAAACAAAACATTAATAATTTTATTTTAATTATTTATTACTGTTTGTAAAGCCATAAAATACTAAATGACTAATATAATAACTATTTTATCTAATTTTTGCAACTAGAAATAAAAATATACTTACTGTTGTTTAATGCAATAGTTGCTATTTAAAATAATAAATGCTAAAACATTTTATTAATAATCATTATTTATTGGTATCACAAACATGCAATAAAAACCAAGATAAGTTATAAAAATATTAATTGTAAACACAGCGCTTAATAGAAAAAACATGCGAGCAATATTAAGAACAAAAAACACTTTCCCAATGTTGAATAAGTTTCATAGTAACAAATAAATGCAAAGAGTTAAAACAATTTTTAAACACCACTCCATATAAAAAAACACAATCATGCCATCAGTAATACAAAAGTAACAAATAATTCCCAAAAATAATAGCCCAATTTTTAACACAGGTTAACATAAGAAATGGGCGATCGCGATCAAAAACAAAGTAAAATCAATTATTGATAAATTTTAAAACACTTCTTCAGTATGAAACTGTAAATGCAACGAGTATTATTAACACATGAGTATAACAAGAAAGAGTTAAGAAAAAATGATCAATAATACAGCTTAATATAAAAAGCATGCAATTAAGAACATGAAAGTTAATAAAACAGTGCCCAATTTCCAAAAAAATTACAATTGCACTTACTTTACACCCCCGTTTATCTTAATACATACGGTCTCTCTTACAGTAATTACAAAAATCAAATTCCAGCTGTGGCTCAGTGACTTTGACATTTGTGGTGTTAAAGCATGTTCCTAAATAAAAAAAAAATTTTAAATAAAGCGTTTTAACACATACAATTTTAAAATTTAAATACATACTTCCAGCAACAACCTTTAGGCATACATTATTAATTCTTGACCTAACATTTCCAATGAGAGCATCAAAAAGGCTATATGTAATTAGTTCACATGAGCAAATATCTAAATATTCTAAATCTGGGCAACAGTTTATAATTGCATAGCAGCTTTGGTCCGTAATTAAACGACATCCACGTAAAGATATTTTTCGTAAAGTTCCGCTGTTAACAATTTTTATGAGAGATTCATCTTTTATCTATATTAAAAAACATGAAACAATCAGGGGAACAAATTGTAAATATCAACACTATTGTTTGCTATTAACATTTAAAAAATTACAAACAACATCTAATACAACAATCTATAGTATTTTTAATAATTATATTACCAGCTTTAGATATCCAAAATTTAAGCTTTCAATTTTGGTGCACATCGCTAATGGTTTGACATTGTCCACATAATTAGGGCCAGCAATATTCAAAATTCTAAAGAAATTATATACTGGTAATAACAAAAATGTTGTATTATTACAAGTGTTTATTTACCTTAAATTAGGACAATTATTTCCTATAGCTATAATGGCGCGGTTATCTAAATTTCTCTGGTTGTCAAGGAGCAATTCCTCCTAAAAAATACAAAAATACAAGTTACTAAATACAAAATGTCAACATTAGAATAATCATTTCTTACAATAAGTGAAAGGTGGCCAATTAATGCATATCCTGCACCCGTCACTGAAAAAAACGTAAAAATAAATTTTGGATAAAAAACTAAATTATTTTAGCTATTTACAATATTTCGATGTAAGTGTTAGCTTTTTTAAGTTTACACAGCCCTAAAGAAATTAACATAATTACAACAATAAGTAATATGAGCGATATAATTTTTACATAAACAACTTCACATTACCTCGCAGATTTTCCTAAAACAAGCATCATTTAATGTTTCCAAATTTTCTATTTGCAACTCGGTTAAACTCTGGCAATGAGATCCAATGTTCATAAGCCCTTGTGGCAGCTACAAAAGTACAAAGAACATGTCATAATAAAACTAATTAAATTACGCATTAAAAAAATGAACCTGGCCTAATCCACCCAAGACTAAAGTCTTCAATTTTGGTCCGATGTCATTATAACACTGTGAAAGCATTAAGTACTATAATTAATATCAAACACTCAAAAATTGTTATGTTACCTCTCCATGTACAAAGTTGGTATGACTGATATCTAAAAATTCCAATTCAGGCAAAAGATGAAAGAAGCACCGTAAACTAAAATATTTTAATAGAAAAAAATAATCAATAAACAAAAACAAATAATCATACCCTATATCCGATATTTGCTGGCATTTCATAAAACTTGCTCTTGTAATTTTTGGACAATTTTTGCCAAAGCTTTGCAGATCAGCGTCAGTTATCATATTCATAGAAAAATTTATATTCGTTAGGTTTGGACACTTTTTGCCTAACAACAACAAATTGTTTAAATGACATAAAAACCTTTTAAATAACTCAAGATTATTTTTTTTTACTTATTATTTTATAGGAATCTTTTGCGAGAATGTATCCATAGTCTCTTAAACTCAACTCTGTCAGATTGTTGCAACAGTGAGACAGAAGAATTGGAAAACTTTCCAAAATAAAATCTGAAATGTGTACATTTAAAAATTAAATTAGAAGTCAATTTAAATGAAAAATCATGAACTGTTATTTAAAATAATGCATTCACTTTTTCTCCAGGGCACTACAGGTTCTCCTGGACGTGGAAACTTTGTTACACCTGTTAAAAGCTTTCCAACTACCTTCCGCCATCGAAGGCATACTGGATTTATATAAGTATAATTATTACATTTTAAACAATAATAAAACAAATAAACAATAAAAATTATGTCTTTACCAAATCTAGCAATTATCAAATCACGAAGTGAAAGAAACCCAAAAATAGTGAACAAATTGTCATCTACTAGCAATCTCGTATTGCCGTCTTCAACAGGAACACCACGACGCATGTCATAATCTTCCTAAAAAATAAAACATTGTCAGATGTCATTCCATAAAAATTAAATTAAATGTATACCTCATTGTAATTTTTATCTGCTTTAATTTTTGTAATTTGAGGACCTAAAATAAAATTTATATAACCATACAACTTCATTAATTCACAAAACAAATGCAAGATTATTTAACATGTGTATGAACCCATATACATTTAATTCGAAACTAAATTAATATGACGCTTTATTGATAGTGGAACGTGCCTTTTTTGTCTCACAGTAGTGTTGACAGACAACAATGCTGTATTTGTTAATTAAATTTCAAATTGCATGAACATATTTTTGCTGACTTGTAAGTATTTTTCATAAAAAATAAGAAATAATTGAATGTATTTATTACACATGTAAAATAATAATAAATTGTTACAAGTTATTATATCTTACCAATATTCATTTTTAAAAAGTTTTTTTTTTCGTTTTTCAACCAAATCCCTAGATTTTATGAATTAAATGCTCCTTATAAATGTTAACGTATCCAATAAAACTAATTAAACATACAATTTTCTATCATGATTTAAAATATGGTATATTTAATTTGTTAATACAAAGTGAGAATGTAAAGAAAAACCCCAAGCTTTCACCGTTCAAACAATACAAAGATCAACAAGCAGTCGAAGAGATCAGTGGTGTCACCAAAGATCGGTAGATGGCGTATAAAAATTTAAGTTTGTAAAAAATTTTATTGGGTTTAAATAAAAGTATTCTATAATAATTAAAAATGTTAAAAACATTTTTAATTGCATTTAATAATTAAACAACATTTTTTAAAGTATGGTATTACATATGCGACGAATAACAGCTCATCCAATGTTAGTGAAAATAGCCTACAATTATTACCCCACATGTGCGCACTATTAAGCAGCCGCAGTATTACAAATATTTTTTTAAAGGTGATTGAGCGGCTTGTTTAAAAGGTAAATATAATACAGTACTTTAAAAATTTACTACTAATGAATGTGTCTGTGATTATATATAAATAAACATAGGTAACGAACGTTTTTTAATTAATAGTAGGTTGTTTGAGACGAAAAACATCGGGTTTAAAACAAAAAATGGGACAAGTTAATAAGGTAAGTTATAATTAAAACATGAATTAAAATATGTATAATAACTTGTTAGATTACAAGAATTTTGAAAAATAATAATTAATGCGGCAGCATGTATTTAATGATATACACTGTATTAAAATAAAGAAACCCTTGGAAAAGAAATCTTAACTTTGCAAAAAAAATTATTTCATTGAAATGGATTGTTTACGTACGTACCTACATACTACTTACAGAGAATAATGCTCAATGAACATTAAGTACATGTTGTAATTAAAAATAATTAGAAAATATGCTTTAAATGTATAGTGTTTACATTGTGGCTCACACAAGCAACAAGTCTTGCATTCACGCCATTTTTTTTGGAGTATCTCGTTAAAGCGCTTAAAGAAGCAATGAGTGGGAGCCTCTGTTTTTTGTAAAAAGAAATAAAAGGATTGCAAGGTATTCACTAAGAGAGTTATTCCTGAAATGAAAATAATCTAATATTATGTATTTTTAAACAAGATGGGGCACCGACTCATCAAACCTGAGAAACCGTTCAAGTGCTTCATTGTGATACTCAAACAAACAGCGTGTAATAATAATATTTTCGCTTGTGTGAAAGCCACCACACACAGCAAATCCTATAATTTGTCTATGTTACAACACTTTTATTAGTTGTAAGTGTCAAATATAATTTAAATGAAATGTTTTTTAACGAAATTAACATGTATTTTTTTATAGTTGTTATTTATTTTGGTACACAGTGTACATTAATATTTTATACTTCTCATACTGTACATGCTTCAATTAAAATTATAATTACTTTCTCATATTAATGTTAATGTTTATTATAATTATAGTGTATTAAATTGGAAAAAGAAGAGCTTGACAAGCCTCCATACAAAGTTGAAGATGGTACCACGGCAATTTTGAATGCGCAAGATTTAAATGAAATATTTTTGAAATTGGGAACAAAGGATTTATTGGCTGCTAGATGTGGTAATGTAATATTCATAAGGATTAACGAATTTACATAACTCTTTTATAATTCCAGTATGCATTCGCTGGAAAAATATTATTGGAACGCAGCTGTCTATTATTAAAAAATTTCCGCCTATAGATATGCAACTGTCTCAAGTTCCTCATAGTAAGTATATTATTTTAAATATTTTCCTGTGACTTGACATTTAATCATATAATTAATTATTAACATTTTTAATTGTAGATGACATATTTAACGCATTTTCAATTGTAATGTCTTTTTGCGCAAATACAATAACATTAATGGATTTGTCTAGTCAAGGTCCTTTAATTTCCAAATATGTATTTGGAAAAATAAGTATAAATAAATGTAAGTGTTGTTCATTTACAATTTATTAATTTGTGTTTATTTTATGTAGGTGATTATTGTCATAATCTGGAGAATATCAACTTTTCAAATACTATGATAGATGAGGATGATATGGAAAGATTGTCATCAAACTGTAAAAAAATAAAAATTGCAAATTTTACCAGTTGTGGTAATTTAAATGAATATGGGTATAAATTGATAATTTTTTTATATTATGTTTATAATATAACGTAATTGTTTTAGCTTATTGTGTTTCTTGCGTAATTTACCTTATATTACATCTTTAAATATTTCTATTAATTACCGCATTGTTGGAGAGGTAAATAGTTTCAAGTTGAAAACTGTATTGTGTTTTACAGAACATTTTTTTTTTAGTGTTTTAATGAAATGGGAGATAATTTGAAAACTTTGATCATTAATGATAATCACGCGGTATTGGTATTCTTAAATGTATGTTTTCTTGAAATTAATTTTGTATGTTATTGCAGCTGTCTGATGATGGGTATTTAGCGATAGCATCTAAGTCTAACACTTTATCAGAATTGCAAATGGTAAGTGTTAGCTTATTGGATGACAACATCTTTAATAGAATATGTATGGTGAGTATGGCTTGTATATATTTCTATATATAGTGTTTATTTTAATATATGTAATATGTATTTAATAATTTAGAATGCTGTAAACTTAAAAAAATTACTACTCACATCATGGGATTGTAAGTACTGTCTATTTATTATGATTTGTGGTTAATACATAAATTATTTTTATTTCTAAATAGTGAGTCCGGCAGGATATATGTGCATTGGGCAGCTAACTTGTCTTGTAAAGAATAATGAATTATGTGTTAAATAAATATTATTAATCATTTCATTATAAAAAGGAGGAGTTGGTAATATGTCAGCAGGGCAATTTAGATAACCGCGCAGTCACCGAAATAGCGAGAAATTGTCGGCAATTAAAGTAAATTTTAAAAGAAGTCTATATCTATTAAAATATGTAATAACAAGTTGCTTTTATAGAATTTTGAATATTTCTGGCCCTAACGATGTAGGTGATTATGGTCTGAAACAGTTTGCAATGTGCAAAGACATTGCAGATTTAAACATTGGATATCTCAAGATGGTAACATATAGTTTTTAAGTTTTCCTGATAATTTAAACAATAATGTCAATAATGTCTGTTTGAATTTAAAAACAATCTTTCCTAGGTGTTCAATTAATCTTCATTTAATTTAAAACATTGTTTACATAGATACATGACGTCTCTCTCAAAACCATCATAAGCAATGGAAATCTACGCAAATTATCTGCAAGAGGTTGTGTATCATTAACCAACGAAAGCTGTTTGGAAGTTCTAAATTGCTGCCCTAATTTGCAATATTTGGATATCAGTTCTTGTCGTCGGATTAATATTAGTGTTTTAGACTCTTTCTTAACAGCAGTCCAAGAAAGAAGAAATAATTTAAGGTTAACAGTAGCGGTAGGAGGTATGTTTATTAATGTATTTTTGTTGTTAAAGTTAGCACTAAATATTTATGTTTTAATTTAGGAACATGCATTACCAGAGAAACCAATTATGTAACGCATGAACTGCTTACATTTACTTATGAAAATGTTTGCAATGCAATTTTTTTAGACGACGAAGAGCAAGGTAAAAAATTGAATTTAAGTACTTGATTTAAAATGTTTACAGCAACATGAATATTTTTTTAATTGTTTACATTTAAAATGTTTCAGATTACTTTTAAACATGTATTTAAGACGTTTGCAACTAAAGCTATTATTGGTGTTATGCATATAACGAAAAGCCGAAACTTTGTTTAAGAATTTAAATTTTATATTAGTGTTTTTTACATTCTGCGTCGATTTTTTATAATTGTTTGCTAATGTTTGCAATTTTTTTAATACGTCACAGGTTTTATATACTATAGATTTCTTAAAAAGCATAGAATGTTAATTTTTATACTTGTTAAATATTTTGAAATGTATAAAATGTTTGTCAGCCACTATTTTTATAAAACCATGTTTAATAACCTGTAAATAATCTGTAAAACCTCAAATAAAGAAAAAGAGCCTATAAAACTTTATAAATGGCAAAAAAACATCTTACTTTATTGGTCAATCCACGTGTCTAATGCTAGAGTAGGCTGTGGCTGAGTTGAATCTCCTGCTGCAATAATTTTGTATAATCAACTCACTCATTTATCTGGAAAATTTATAATAATGACAGAATAATTTAATTATGAGTTTATGTAACATTACTTACCTTACAATCCAAATTTAAAGCAATATAACGACCAAGATGAATCCATCCCAACCTCTGCCTAACAAAGTGTTGCGCCTGCGCGCAGCACCATCTATTTCCTCCCATCACTCCCCCACGCTCACCCAAAACATTTTTGCCTAACATGGTGTATACCTGCTGTATTAAAAAAATTTTAAATGATTTAAATAAATCAAAAATGTTATAGGCTATAATTCAATCTCTAATATACATCGACTTTATTACTCGTTTTAGTGAGCTATTTGAAAAAATGTCAAACATTTCCGGTTGACGACCTTCTCTGCAAAAAAGCAGTGTAAATTGCTATTCAATATTGAAGCATCTAGGCTTTCATTGAAAAAAAAAAACATAAAAATATTACATTTGTTGTTTTTTTTTAATCTGTTCCTATAAAAAATTTCATTTATGTGCACAAATAATGAATCTATCAATTAAATTGCTCAAATATAAATTTAAAATATGTTTTTTGATGTTTTAAAAAACAGCATAAAACCACAAAAATGGATAAAACTCATTAAAACGGGCATAATTTGAAAATATTACAACGTTTAAAGTTATGTAAAATTTGTTTTTACATTACCTATACATATTAAAATCTCTTTAAATTGTATATATGGTTACAAAAACTCATTTTTAGCATTGAAAATCATGTTTTATATGAATGTGTTCGTTTGCCTGAATGCATTAAGATGCATTCAATTTTTTTTCTGAAAACATTTTTCCCGGTCATTTTTATAACGGTCATTGTTGTTTTCAATTGGAGTATTTGGTGAGTTATTTAATGATAATTTGTTATCCTTACATTACAATTTTTATTGCTAAATGCACTCATCTATTTACCCGTTAATTATTATTATTTGTAAATGCCATAATCGGTATGCTTATTAGCTATGTTATTAGGATCATAATTATTATATTATACTGTATGAAATTCATCACAGTACAATCATGTACATGTATTATCATGTAATCCAGTAATTATTTTAATTAAAATAATTATATTGTTTTACTTTGAGTGTTACCTATATTGTGAAATAAGATTATAATTAAGGAAAAGATTGATTAAATTGAATGTAAGTAAAATTCATTTTTAATATTAATTATAGTGTGTCTTTATCAAAAAAAAAACAATTAAAATATTGATAAGATTAGTTTATAAAGGTGTTTTAAAAAATTTCAATTAATGTTGTAACTTTAATTAATCAGATTTAGGAATAGAAATCTTTTTTTTGGTATCAAGGAGCGGTGAAACAAAAAGAACCGGATTGCGAAATTGAAGGAGAAAAATTAAAGGTAGTATGCGCAACATACGATATTATAATTCGTTTATTAAGTATTAAGTTTGGGTGTAAATTTAATTATAAAGTTCGGTATGAAATTAAGTAAATAACTAGGCATATAATTAAGTATATAATTAGATTTATAATTTTATTTGTTAAAGGTAGATTTGGAGATAACTTTGGTTTTCATATTTTGAGCTTAATGTAATGCATTGGTTATACGAGTATAAAAATTAAAGCATTTTATTTATCTTTTACCAGTTTGGTGTTGTTATTTTATTGATGTTGTTTTTCTTTCAGTGGAATCCATGATGTGGTTATGGAGGACTGTTTGGACGGTGTAGAAGACGACCATGTCCGCGCTGAGTTCCTAGTTGTGGTCCTGGAGGATTTTGTCGCGGCTGTAATGT
>JAQGAZ010003060.1:0-13559 GCA_034692225.1 Polydesmus complanatus
GAGAGAGTGAGGGAGAGGCTGAGTGAGAGGGGCGCTGGAGAGAGAAAGAGAGATCCAGCTGGGACTTCATAAACCACAAACAACCCCTCCTTCTCTATTTAATGACCACATTTTTATATTTTTACTCGCGCTTTTTTTTTTTAATTTTGATTTATTATTATTATTATAATTTCCCCATATAAAATTCTCTAAGAAAAAAGTGAATCTTGCCGATGACTCGTAAAATAAGCAATTTTTTGTTTATTCGAAATTATTTTTATGAAGAGTGTTTATTTTTTTATTTAAATGTTGGCACTGTAAAAAAAACCCCCAGTCTATAATAATACGAAATTGTTTGGAAAATTTTGAAATAATAATAATTTCTGTAGAATTAAATTTCGGATTAAACGTAAACAATGAACGATACTTTCTGGTTTAATATAAATAAACATTTTAATTTCCGAGAAAAATTATTGATCGATACATTTTTCAGGTGGTTCCTTTAACAGAAAATAATTCTAAAAATAAAATGCGTTATCTTGAATATCATTTAATTTATTTTAGCATTTTTCAAGTACCGGTACAATGAACAAAAAAATTAGCATCCTCCAAAAATTCGTTATAAAAAGATTTCAGCGCATTCAGTTTTAAGAATTCATTTTTCTAAAAAAACATTTGCAAGGATTTTTTTTACGAGTTATTTGAATACAATGGCAAAATATTTATTAAACTATTTAATTTGTACATCACCATCGCATTCCTTTAGTGTGTCTAATATTATCCAGTGTGAGATTCAAATAATATTATAAAATATGATTTCGATCTCAAACATTTTTTTTTTTTTGTGCTTCTTGAACACTTACTTTTAGTGTAAAATGTAAGAGTATACATACACAGGTTATAAAAAGTGTTTTTGGCACTTAAATTTACTTGAACTTATTTTGCCAGCCATGTTTTTCTACAAACTTTGGCTTCGATAGTCGGAGAGTTTTTTTTTTCTTTTACTTCTTCCTTTTTTGAGTAATTCATATAATTTATGAGGTCAACTTAATGTCTCTCTCTCTACAGTACAACAACTTTGAATTTTTCTTTCCAAAAAAGACTTTTCTTATGTCATGCGGCTACTTGTTAAGTTGGAAAAGGGGAATTAATTTCTTTCCAAGGAAAATTACAAAGCGCTACTGTATATTGATGTTGCTCATTTAAATCGACTTTTTTTATAGGTATAAATTAATATAATATTTAATTGAATAATAATATTTAATTTAATTTAAAATTTAATTTTTTTTTTTAAAAAAAAAAAAGTTAGACTTAAAAATAAGTGCACCGTATGTATTTTGACTTTCTGGGGAAATGTTTACATGTGAGTTGACAGGTGACGATTGTCAGTGTTTTTGAGCAATGGTGATAGTGTAGTTTACATCTACCCTCTTGAACAATCTATTAGAAAAGCCATTAAAGATAATTTATTATAGGAACGGGACAAAAGAGCCGTCCATGTGCCTCCTTAAAATGATTTGACCTTCACTTCTTCCCCCAAAAGAAAAGATTTGGAATAATCTCAATTTCTTAGAAATGTTAAGACGAAGAGACCCGCACGTCATTAATAATTTGACAGACAAAATTAATATTATTTTGTGCCATAATTATATAAATTAGGTAATGTACGGTACAGTAAAATGTGAAAACGATTGCGTAGTTCCTATAACATAATATTAATTCAGAAATATAAAATGTGAAAACAATGCATGGCTACGTAGTTACTATAACATTAATGCTGTACATTGAAAAATCAAATTTGTTGAAGGTTATAACTGTACATATCTCTTAAGTACATTTTTTTAAAACCGCATTTAGGCTAATGAAAGAGATTAATTTTAACAGATTATTATTATTATTTTTTTTTTTTTGGCAAATACGTCAAGTCATTAATACCAGTACAGTACTCGTAAAGTCTGGGTAAATTAAAATATTTTAATAGAAAACAACGATGTAAATTTTTCCCAATTTGCTTGAGGGTAAAATTAGCAATATCAGACGTATTTTGTCTGGGTTTTAAATACTTTTTGAGATTAAAGTGATATTCAATATTATTATTTGTACTTTGCTCAAATTTAAGATTAAATAAATATTTCAAAATTGCCGCCATTATTATACCGGTATTTTGTAACTTATGTTTTTTATTATTAAAAAAATTATGTGTTTAATCAGCATAATATATTTATTTATAGCTTTAAATTTATTTTGAAATAACTTTTAAGATTGTTTTTATCAAATTGTGAATAAAGAAATAATAAGGTAATAATGAATAATAATTTCAAAACTTGAGTGGATTGACAACACTGCCATACCGAAAGGATCATGTGATTAGTCACGTGACTTTTTCTAATCGCGAAGTCTTGTGGTTCGGATCAGATTGTGTGTTCGAGGGTTCCGGTTGTGAAGATTATTTGTCAATTTTTTTTGAATGTAAAGTAGTTATTATTGTTTTTGTTATTTTTCTATTATTAAACATGGACCACTCGAGAGAAGGCGACACGAAAGTTAACGTCGACGCTTTGTATCAAGGTTCTCCGGCTCAGGTAACTGTTAACATGCGATAAACTGTGCAAAATTTTATAGTGATGTAAGTCGCGTTTCGCAGTTATGGGGTTAAAATGGTGAGTCATTCCATATGACATGCGGCACATTAATAATTTCAATACTGGGTCATTTGCGTCACAATTTAATAAGAGAACGTGCCAAATAAGTCGATTAATTTGCATATCATCTACCAAAAATAAATTTTAAAGTTAATTGCCTTCATGTCATGCTTCGTGGTGTAATTTAACCAGTATAATATCGCGATATTTCGAGACATAATAAACATTTTTCGTACGTATAAGCGATTTTTTTAAATCTTCGCAAGTGGTAAACTCGGTACGGACGAGTTAAAAGTTTAAAAAGGAAACTTATTTTTAATCGATAAAATTTCGTGTCAATGTCGTCAGCTATATTTTCTATTCATATTACAGTAGTTTGTTTACAAAATATTTGAAAACAAAAGAGTTCGAAATACAGATAAAAGTTTATAAAACTTTTATTATCTCAAAAATGTGTGGTTATAAAAACAAATAGAAAAAAATATTTTTTTAGCGAAAAGCGAAAGTAAAATACGGTACCAATAATCTTGTGACATTGAAATAAGAAGGTGGAAAGGTTTTGGCTTTCGTATTGGTTAAAGTTCCTGGGTTGTTTGGTTTTTGCTGTCACCGACCTATATTTCTGATTGATAATTATTATAATAATAATTATGAATGATTGAATCCGGTTACATTCTTAATATCATTTTCTGCTTTTCCTAATAGGAAGACGAGAGTAGAGTAGTGAATATAGAAAGCTCCGCTCCTAATTTTGAGTATCCAGTGGGTAACCAGATTTATCCTCCTTCTTATCAAGAAATTCCAGGGATCGTTCCTCTCGGAACTGGTCGCGAACGTCCTCCAACTTATGACGAAGTCAATGATCCCGATGGTTAAAGTTCATTCATTTATTTAAACTATAAAGGGCAAATATTGAAAAAATATTTGCATTGATAATTATTATTCAGCTCCACCTCCCACGTACGAATCGTTATATGGAAGGGTGAAACAGGCACACAGAGATTCCAACGGATTTCTGGACTTTTTAAAAAATTTGCTGGTTTTAATTCTAGGAACAGGTGGAGTAACACCCGTTAAGAATAGTTGAGCTCGTTTAATAATTATTATACATTTTTTAGTGAGTTGCACTATAGTTTTGGGAATTACCATGGCAATACCAATTGCTAATATCGTTATCGGTACGTTAGATAATACGGTATATTTTTTAATGAATAATTTCTATCGGAATTTATTATTTTTTTTCCAACATTAAGGATCGATGCACATGTACGATTGTCCTGTGCAACCGTATATTCCCATATTTTTGGTGGTTGGAGGTGTGTTCGGAGTTTTAAAAAATTTCATGGACTGTCGTTTGAAGTGGAAATCGACGGAAGAGGTTATGAAACAGGATCCTCTTTCGAATTTAATGACTTGTTTCATGTTAGCTTGGTTTGTTGCTGGTAGGGAATTTCATATTTTTTTGGTTTCGTAATATTAGATATTTATTTTTTTAATTTTGAAAAGGATGTGTGTGGGTTTACCAAGTATACGAACCAGATTATGATGATCGGAACGATTCGGATTACTGTGACCAAACACTCTATCTGTACACTTTCTGGCTTTTGAACGCGGTTTTTATATTCGTAGGACTCATCTTGTCGTGCCTTTGTTGCGTAGGATGTTTATCTATGGGTTTATCGGAAGATCCATCATAATTGGTCAGGGTCATAAAGGATTTGAGACCTCGCGGCTAGAATTCAGTGGGTCAATAATCGTAAATATTTTTATTCCCCTTCATAAATGTCGCAACAAAAGAAAGGGATTTATTATCAAAAAAACTAAAAGTGATTTCTTAAGCTATTCTTCACAGCTATATACTATAATTCTATCTTGTATATTTGGGCATATAATATAATAATATTTTGCTGCCAAAAAAAAAAAAAATTAATCGTTGTTTTACTCCAATCAATGTTTACAGGTAAGTAATGATGAATATTTTTGGTACGGATAAATTTGTATATACAGTATTTAAATATGGATATGAATTGGATGCTTATAAGGGTTCATCATATTAACATTTCTTGCCGGTGTCAAAACTTTTTCTGATCTTAATTGAGATATTGCTAACTAATCTAGGCCACGAGAAATTTGAAAAAATTTTGTAACTTTTTATTAATATTATTTTGAAAATAAACGGACAAATTTTTATAGACTTGGGTTAGTTAACAATTCTCAATTTGTTGGCGATTTAAATTGTGTTTAAATAGTGCCTGAAAGCAGAGTAGGATATAGAATCTCAAAATGTGAATGGCGCAACACAATTCAGTTAATGTACCGGATATCTGATGTCTAATTGCGATAAGAATGAATATAAGATTGTTATATCAGTTTTTCGTCCGTGTGGTAACCGTACAGCATCGTTTTGTTTCTTTTAAATTATAGCAGAACCTCAATTATACGAGCCATAATTATTAGTTTTTAAATTTATTTACAATAAAAACTTAAATCTGATTAAAAACTGTTAAAACTTATTTAAAGTGCTAAAAATCTACAATACGAGTATATATGCATTCAAATGCGGTTAAACTATGCATTTGAATGTGTTATTCAGAATTTTTATTAGCGAAATATAACTACTGTATGTATGTTTTTTCTTGCTTGTTAATGTGCCTTTCGCAATATCCAAATTTTTTGGTACAGTATCCGCGGCCGGCCTTGTCCACATAATATTAAACAGTACTTACTCTGTAATTGAGGTTCTACTGTCCAATTTTTTTTTTTAAAGGTTGATATTGCTTGTTCAATAG
This sequence comes from Polydesmus complanatus, assembly GCA_034692225.1. Lineage (NCBI taxonomy): Eukaryota > Metazoa > Arthropoda > Diplopoda > Polydesmida > Polydesmidae > Polydesmus > Polydesmus complanatus. The sequence goes on from JAQGAZ010003060.1 coordinate 5,411, forward strand.
TTCAGAACAACTTACAGTATTTTATAACTCGAGGCGATCTGTAAATTCATAGAAGTCTTCAATTTGATGTTATTTCAATATACCGTACAATTTGAGAGTGAAAGTTTTGGGTTGAGCCGATAAGTTTATTTTTAACACGGGTTTTGGGTTGGCTTCGAAACGTTTCGATTTTTGTAAGAAAAAGTATATTTTGCAGAATTCTTAAAAGATTTTTTTTCCTAAGGCTCTTGTTAATAATTTTAAAAACAATATTTTATATTTTTTTAAATCATCGTATTTTTATCTCTACTAAAACAAATCGAAACTGCTTTTTTTCCCAAGTCATGTATTTTATTAAATATGTTATAGAAAATTATTTCCATTATGATTAAAATCATTCAAATAACAATAATCGTCCACTATTACATACACTAATTGTTACGTTAAAAATACCAAAAAAGTCAACAATGGAAATGTCAACTAATTCATTAACAATAAATGAATATGAAGTAGATGTCAGTACTGAATATGCAATTTTTTGTAACTATTATTAGTCTAACATTTTGGTCGGATTCGGCGGATCTACAGTATTTATAACGCATTCCCCAATCCAGAATTAACCGCTAACTAACTTGAAGACAAGAGACCATTAACAAATTTTTATTTTTGTTTAAAAAATATTTCCCCCCTGAATAAATGCAAACCCCGTACGGTTACAGTCAAACTCCTTACGGATCGTCGCAATCAATAAATGATAATAGTGAGATTATCATTCGTTCATTCCGTCGGTTCTTTTCCTTCTTTTACTAAGGAGTGGGTTATTTGTATTATCCAAATTTTTGATTTGAACTTGATCATCTACACGCATTTCTTGTAGAAATCGTGTCATTTCTTCTTGCACTTCGGGCCAGGCGTCTCCTTCCTCGCGCAACACTCGATTGGTGTGCAATGGAGTTTGAGGAACATCGGCATATTTCTGTACAAACATAATTCAATTAGAACATTGGGGGAAAAAATTTCTTAAAACGAGAATGCGCTTACGGCTATCCAGTTGTTTCCCATAACTTGTTCAATTGTAAACCTCTCGCCTGGGTCAGTTTTTAATAAACCCCGGATCATATCTTTAGCTAAGATTTAAAGGAAAACAACTTCTTAGTTCAACAATTTCTTTAAAACCATAAAAATTCATATCTGTATTACCATCTTGAGAAACGTGTTTCCATTCGGGATTTGGAAAGTCGTATTGCCCGGTACGAATTCTTTTCTTCATACCAGGCGAAATGGCTAATCCTTGGTTACTGTAAAATGGTGGAAACCCGCATAATCTAATGCAAATTTTTTTTTGATTAATTAGCTAAAGTAAATATTTAGAAATTCGAATAGACTTACAATATATACATAATAACTCCTAGAGACCACATATCACATGATTTATCATATTTTTCGGGTCCCAAGACTTCAGGCGCTGTAATTTAAACATTCTTATAATAAGCAATTTAATTATTTTCAATTAATTGATTGATTTGTCTTACTAACCTACGTAATATGGGGTGTAGCATGGCGTTTGTAAGGAATTAAAATTGAGAGTTTCTTTGGCAAAACCAAAATCTGTTAGTTTAAGTATCCCCGAGTTTCCTTTTTTTGTATACAACAAGTTTTCAGGCTAAGATAAAAAATAAAGAAGCGCTTTAATAACATAAAATTTTTTAAATTCATAATTAATTATTTACCTTTAAATCCCTATGTACAATATTCATAGCATGTAAGTGATACACGGCTTTGCATATATCGCGCATAATTTGAGCGGCTTCTAAAATTTTAAAAAATTCGTATTAGTGGATGATTGATGAAAATGCAAAAGAAATCTTTTGCACTTTAATTTAATTCCTTACCTCGTTCTGTAAACGCTCCCTCAGCTCTATCCTGAATTCTTTGGAAAAGTTCTCCGCCTTCCATACTGAAATACACATAAAAGTTTGAAAAATCAAACACCCACATGACGTCAAGTTTCAAGTGTAATAAGAAATTAAAAGATTACATTTCACCGAAGCTAAAATCGATAGTGAAAAAATTGACAGCAATAAACATACAGTACATGAATTACCGAAAATTTAAAATGAAAGCCATAATTCTATTTCATTTAAAAACTTTTAAAACTTTTTGATTATTTATTTAATCATAAAACCGATTTACGATCAAGTTTTACTTGTTTTTGAAAACGGAAATCAGTGATGAAATTAATTATTTTCAACAATTTTTTTTTTTTAGCGTACTCGTGTTAAAATTAACAGATTACTTTTAGCAAAAATAATTTTAAATCTTTCAAAGTTTCTTATAAATTTGTATTTTAAAAATTATTCCATTACTGTATTTCATTTATACAAAACAATGTGAGATTCAAAAAATTGTGGGATTTTGCCTTCACTCTGTAAATGAGACAGGGGTACACTCAAAAAAAAAAGTGACTCAGAAGGTTATTTCTAAAGTTAGAAGAAAATGCAAACGAGAAGATTCGCGTGTAAGCTTAGTGTATAGTATTGTATATTAATATTTTTTGACTTACCATTCCATTATAACGAGAAGACATTTGGTACCACTATGAATATTTTCATAAACGTCGATAATGTTTACAATATTTCGGCAACTACTGGCTCTCCAATGTAGCTCAACTTCCCTACGAGCTTTAACATTGTCTCGCAAAACCTGCAAATAAACAAATAAAACATTGTTTTTAAAAAATATTATCAACTCAAAATTTACATTTTATATTTGGTACTTTAAATGATTCATACTGTTATTTCATCATTTATTTATAACCCCTTAATAAATTTTTCATCTTATACAACAGTTAAAAAATGGCAATATGCCATAATAAGTTAATTTAAAATAATGGTAGGGGGGTAAAAAAAATTGATTAATTGTTCGGGTGACAAAATAGTTCAACGAGTCTCCCCCCCCCCTCCCATTCCAACCCACCCACCTCTTTCAACTAAATTTTTATAACCTTGAGATTAGTGTAGCAAGGTGCGTTTCGATTTTCATTCTTTGCTAATTTCTCAAGTTCGAAACCTCAAAAGAGAGGCCTTCGAGTCGAGACATTTTTGTTTTTTTTATTATTTTGAACTGTATTTGACGTCACCGCCGAACGAAAAATCTACATTCCGCGCTACGAAATCAACCATTTACCAACCACAACTTGATACGGTTATTTTTTTTGGCCAATTATTTATTCCTATATATAGCGAATCGATTGTGTCTTTTCTAATAATCGATAGACGTGAATACTTTACAAATTAAGATATTATTTTAGAGGTGGGGAATCCAATTGATATAAGTTAAAAGGAGTCCCGATACACATGTATTTTTTACAAATAAATTAAAAAAAAGAAGGAAAATTCCTTCCCAGAATTTAAAGTCTGGATTTTATCTTTTCCTCATGCTATTACAGTGCTAGTAAAAAATAAATTATTCCGAAACTTATATTTGATGATGAAGAAATTATGTAGAACGAAATCCTCATTACAACGAAAAGTACTACTGTATAGAAAAGTGCATATTATAAGTTTAAAGCGAAATTTTAAAAATTATTCACGAAAATTCAGTACTTTCTGATCAAGTAAAAAAAAAAATTATTAATTTTTCAAAAATAAAAAAAGTGGTTGATTTTTTATTTATTTATTTATTTTTTTCGTTTTTATTTAAGAGTTCTAAAATACGGCTTACCATCTTTGACTAACAAATTTTGAGTACATGTACATCGAACAAGTTGTTTAACACGAAATTTCTTATACTGTACAGTATTTTATGATTTTCGCATGAAAAAATTTGAACACATGCGAAGTGTTTGTTTTCAAAACATTAACGATTTAAAAAAAAAAAAAAAAACGAGGTTTTTCGATTGAATTATTTCTCGCGAATGATAGATTTATTAGTTTATGTAACGAATGAATTACATAAAGTTGTATTCGTACTTTTCCCCAAGACATCTGCAACTCCTTTTTTGAGCAAGCTTTTATCTTGCTTTTATTTCTTCGCTAAGCCAACTATTTTTTTTTTTTTTTTAACATTTTCTTTTCTTTTTTGGAAAAGGGAAATAAGAAAACATAACCTAAGGTTAAAATAGCTCACTCGTTAAACGCGATACTGTACACTGAGCAAGGAGCTCACTATTAAGGACTCATTTGTCATCAACAATTGTATCCTCAAAAAAATCCCAACCAAAACAATAATAATAGACAATTTCCTCACAAAAAAAAAACTAACTTTTTGTTCGAAAAAACGTAATATATAAAGCGTGACGTAACATCACGAAATACAATAACGTGAAAAAACTTGTTTCGATTTTTTTCTCCCTATACAGTATTATGAATTTTTGATCAGTAGGTCGTTCGTTGTCCTTTTACTTCACATTGCCCGACTGATACAAGATAAAAATAATTTTTGGGCGACGTTTCACCTTAACCAAATAACAATTTTTTTTCGAAAGAAAAATATATAACTTATTAAAAACAATAATTTATCAAAAAACATTTTAAATTTTTTTACTCATAAATTATATAACAGCAATTGAAGGGTCTCCGGGAAAATGTTTTATAAATTGTGTTTTAACTGGTGCTATATTTTGTTGGCAACGTAGGTCCCGGTACTATTTCTTTATGAATTCAGTTTTACGAAAAACTGTGTGTGGAATAATGTTGTATAGTACAGGTATCTGATAAAAAATGACATCCATTGAAAATGTGTCTATAGTGTACATCTCCAAAATCGAAATTAATATTGACAACTGAAAAAATATGTGCCAGAAAAAATTAACATAACCATAATCAAGAAAAAAAAAATAAAAATCACAATAGTTTTTCTTAATTTTCCAACCAATTTAAATTCGGTTGGTTACAATAATATTCCGGGAGACCTTTCAATTACTGTTTATACCCTGGATTATACAAAGACCCATAATAATTATTAACAAATAAAATGAGGGGGGGGGGGGGGGGGGGGGAATACATGTATTTGCTTATTTTTTTTTTTGGGATAAAAAAAGCTAATAAATGCATAATTATGTAGGCCTACCGGTATATAAAAAGTCTTTTCCAGTCAAAAATTTCTTAAAATTAACATTAATAAAAGGACAAAAAATGTCGGATAATAATATTGAGGTTCAGCTTTCTATACCGGTAAACTTATATAAAATGCAAATCAAAACAAACGGTTTTTGCTTTTATCTCTCTTATTTTTCACGGATAAGTGTTAATTGGCTTTTCAACGTCACTCTTAAGATGATAATGCGTGGTTGATCTCCCACGCACGCCACTTTCGATCTTTTTACTAACACTTTTTTAAAAAAAACAAATGTTGAATTTTTAAGAGAGTAGGGGGAGGGGGGTAATGACGTCATAATTAAACTACATTATTAATCGAAATACGTAGAATGTTAAGTTTTTTTCTCTCTCTCTCTCTCTCAACGCAATGAAATTCCGTCACAATCTTTTTATCTCATCAAAGTAAAAACAAACCTATAACCAGAGAAAAAATGTCCGGAAATAACGAATAAGGAGCGAGTTCGACGATCAATAGTACATGTATACTGTATACAGAATAATAGAAAGTAATCAACTTTCGAAAGTAGTTTAATAGTTAACTAAAAAGGATTTAAATTACTTCTCCCGTATTCACTTGATACAAGAATACTTTATTTTAACTGCAACTGTATAAACGTTTTTAACTTTTACGGCTAATTAATGTTAGCAAGGACGTGCATTGTATTTGTATCTAAAGGGGTGGGAAAAAAAATTATTTACGTGCGCCTACTTATTGCGCGAATTTCTTATATCATTTCATAATAATATCTACATTATAATCCTACATTATTATTATTTTTTTTTATTATTTTATTTCTATTTTGTTTCATTTCCCGTAAGCAAAGTTCAATCCCCGAGTGTTAACGCAGCGCGGATCTGAAACACAAGCGTATAATTCTGCATAATCTAACTGGGGGTAGTTTATACTTACTTTTAACGCGAATTTCTCTCCGGTTTTCTTTAAAAAACACTCCACTACTTTTCCGTTAATTCCCAGTCCTAAGACCGTGTTGGATATTTGATAATCGTTAGTTATAGGAGTTGATTTTGGTTGAAGATTGGTGCGGTTTCCTAAAAAATCCGTGCCGAAGTGTCGAGCACTCACAGCTGGGTCCACTCCGGTGCCCATCATTTTCTGAGACGATTTGCGAAGAAATTTCAATAACGAGACTGTAGATTCACGTCGGCGACGTCGAAAAAATTTCCAAATCACATCGATTAAATTGTAGGAATCCAAATTTGATTGAGACCCCAAAACAGTGGACGAGGGAATTACGCCACTAGCAGCCGACCACGAATAAAACTCGGCAATCGGCGCAGTGTTACCAGATTCTCCCCTCAATGATGATGAAATTACCGGATGTGACGAATATGACATTATGATGTAACGTTTCTAAATTTAAACCAATGGAGAGAAGCAGAAAAAAAATTAATATTATTGAATAAATGAATTCAACGACATAACTCAAATACTGGAATATGAATTAACATAGCTAATAAATTATAACTAAAAATATTTTTTTTTAATATTAAATTTATTAATTCTCTTCAAAGTTCGTTTTGCAATTTCTTTTAAAGAAATACAATAATAAAAAACAATTTATAGATTTTCATAAATTTTATTTTGTTATTCAAAACAAAATAAATTCAGCGAAATTTGAAGCTTCTTTTCTATCCATACCGGTATTTAAATTAATTTAATTTTATTATGCGCAAATTAAATTTTGTAGGTCGTGAATTGGCAGCAGGAGTATTCTCAGTGTAGGCTCATAACAGAATAAATGTGCAAACTGTTTAGCAGTTTGTTTTTGTGGAAATTTGTAATTTCTTTGAACTTTTTGTTTATTTTAATGAGTATAGGCTACTATACGGTAATATATTTTGTTTGACGAGTGATTCAACGACGTAACTGAAACACCGGTAGGCGTCACTGCCATCGGCAAGAAACGATTCATGTTCGTAGGTGATCAGCTGCTGTTTCGAAGATGGCTAATCCACTTTTATGGTACATACAATATTACATTAATTTGCCGATTATTTGGTTGAATTTGCATACAACATATTGATCAATTTTGTAGTGTATATTGCTAATATAAAATATTTCCTTAAATTATAAGCAATAAATAATTTTTTGTGTTTGGCAGGTCTGCTCTAGTACATGCGGTACCTGTAGACTACTATTATAGTTTGCATTTATAATTCTAAGAAATTGTTAAAATTGATTAAACTTACCAAAATATGATGCTAAAGTCGTTGATGGAGTTTGAATAACATCCGCGAGTAAGTGGACGTAACGTAAAAATAAAACTGATAAAAGAAATGTAGTAGGAGCCTCAGCTAATTCATTAAAACCTAGGAAATCACGTGACAGCAATCCTCCATTGTAGTTGGAGTACCGAGTACTGGGATAAAAATGTGTCACCGGCTGACGCAATTGCAAAGTGCAGTAGTTGAGTGCATGATCTGACATGCTTACTTTCAATTGAATCAGCTATATAAAGCATTCTCGATCATTGTGTTTTTTCCTAGTTTATATAAAGAAAGATAACAAAATTGCGCCAAATTGTGACCTTGCTGGCGTTGAAGTCTACAATTATGATTTTATTCATTGGAAGTTTTGAGTTTTTTGATCGGTTTTTTTTCTTTAAAAGTTTAATATAAACACATTCGAAAAGAAAAAAAAAAAGTTTCAATAAAACTTATACAGTGCGTATAAAATTGTATTTAACAAAAATATATAATTTTATTATGCTCTGGCGATTTTTAATCTTCAAATTGTTTGGGTTTTAATTAATTTTCGGTCAATTATCATTTTTGCCCCTCCTATTTATTTTGGAAACTTAGCAACTGCTCAATGTTCATGAATGGTAATTCCCAGGTACACCAGCCAGGGTCGAGCACTTCCTAGAAAGTTAAATTGGGGGAAATTTCCTAGATTTAACTCTCTCATGCACATGTTAAGATTATAGTAAAATAATTAAAATATGTATTTGTTTTATTAGTAATATAAATGAGGGATTTTCGAAGTTTAATTAATTTTTTAAACAATTTATTTTTTTAGCTGCTACAAAATTAATTGGGTTACGAGTAAT
>JAQGAZ010003061.1:0-13556 GCA_034692225.1 Polydesmus complanatus
CCCCCCCCTCCCTCTCCTCACACACACCCTTTCATCCACCCACACAATATAACCCCCCTCCCCCATCTCTCTCTCCATCCCAAACCTCCAACAGATGAAATCTGACAATGTGGCGAAATCAATCAATCGGTAAATCAACACATACATAGCGGATGATCAAAATGAATGAGATGTCCACATGAAAATTGGTCCCCGGAGTACGTCGATTCGTAACCCCTCAAACACCTCACCCCCTACACAAAGTCCAGTCCTTTTTATTTCCGCCGGTCTCATCTCATTAAATGTCCTCTTTCAAACGACCTCTTCTTATTCCTTTCACTGATCCTTGTTCAAATTTTCTCTCTCTTCCTCCTTATTCTTCACCCTTACCACCTTCTCAAACGTCGAGTCTATACACATTACTTACAAATAAAGCCGAAGGAAAGGTCCACAAAATTTCATCATCTTTTTCTATCCCCAAAAAAAAAAATCTCTTTTTCCTCATTTTTTTTTTCGGTACTTGGACGTGATTGGAATTAAAATAAAGAGGTAAAAAAAAAGAAGCCCATCTCTAACGCCATCCTTCTGTCTCTTCATCCATTTGCTGCTTCTCCATCTATTTCTCTCTCTCTTCAACATGCGGAAAAGAATGAGGAGGGGATAAATAAAAGAGTGTTGAAGATTATTAATTGAACTTGATTGGTTCCAATATGATCGCCCATTTCTAAGAGTGAATCAAATTGAGGTGGTCGGAGACTACAATAAAACTGCTCGAAAATATATATAAAAAAAAGCAACAACTCGATCGAGATGCGCTTCTTTTTTTTTTTTTTTCACGAAATTGCGCTTTATATTAGATATAATGAAATCGAATGCATTTGTTATTAAGGAAAAAGTTTAATTACAATCGCATTGGTAATCAAATTCTTACCGGGGGATGGATCACAACTAACTGCTACTTCATCACTTGCTAGAAAATCAAATATTGTATGCATGGTGATGAATTCTTAAGTTTAATTTTTTGGTACTAAAATGGTTCAATGTAATGCTAGTAGAATTTCTAATAAAATCAATAAATAAATGTTATTTATTCCGCAAGCTGAAATTTCTAAATGTTTGACTCTTAATACATAAAAAATCATAAAATTCCAAAAGGTCTAAATAATGTAGGAATTTTCAAAAAACTAAAATTCCGAATGACACAATCTCCAACCATAACTGTTCATAATTCAAAAAAGTAATCCTTAATCTTCATCTCCTACGAGTCACAAAAATTCCGGTAGTTCAATAATCGTCTGGAATGTTCTAAATCTCTAAAATTAAAATTGCAAAGGAACATAATCCAAAACGCTCATAACTAAAATCCAGAATTTCCAAAAATCTTAAAATCAAAAATTCAAAATATAAAAAAAAATGTAATACTAGTAATTCTTAATTCTTGAATACCATTTGAAAACCGAATATAAACAAAATTAAAAACAACTTCTCGTAAAAAAAAAAATAATGCGCACTTTACAAAAACACTTTATTGTAATTGTTGGAGATACTTTGACTCAATCCACTGTCATTTTGAACGCCTCATTTGTTAGGCAATGCTAAAAATACACGCTATTCGTCACCCAACCACCCACCGCTCGGGATCAAGCTAAGTTGATAGGGAGAGAGGCGAAAAATCCCATCAGTAATCAAGATGAAAGAGAAAGGGAAGTAGTGATGGAAGCGGACATGTGGCGAAAGATTCGGTCATCTCGCTCGGACAGTCAACCTTTAGCCAAAGTCTCGTGTGCCGCGATAATTCCGCACGCGCAAACACCGTCAAATACCACGTGGGTGGAGGAGGATGAGAGATGGGTGATTGAGCCTTCAGGCGTATAAGTTGCGTCAAAAATTGAAGATAAATGGAGCGCATGATTCATAATATTAAACGCTCAATCAACGAACGAAATGAGACTCACGCAATTTCGAATATCTTTGAAACCCTACTTCCGGTAAGCAAAACATTTTTTTAAAGTCGCGAGAAAATCACGTACGACCATTCGTTTATATTGAAAATGGCAAACTTTTTTTTTCTTTGTTTGCATCACGATCAACGCTTCCCCCGCCCCCCACCTCCTTCTTTCGCCCATTCATTATATTCCCACAGATGCGCGTGTGGCAATTTGACAATTAAACCCGAGCAAGTTGAGGGGTCAAAACCTCCGATAACCTCCCTACTCTCAACTAGCCGAGTACCGGAACACATTTCAATTAATTTTTATGGTCCAATCGAAAACTATCAACGTACAATCTGAAACTTTTATCGAATGAGAAGTATATATTTTTTTTTATGAGCTAATCTTACGCACAAGGATTTAATTTTAATCTTACTCTCCCTCTCTCTTCACTCCCTTACTAGTCATCACTAAAACTTTGACCCTCCATCCACTCTCGTTCTACACTTCATCACTCGCTCCATTCAAGTGCTCTTGTTATTCGTTAATCACCCTGTATTAGTCCTCGTTTGGTTCATCCGCCACACGCGTACGGCCCAATTTCCTGTACCGAGAGAGAGGAAAGAGGCGGGACCGACAAAACATTAGAACTTGCGCGGTTCCAATTAAGCGGAAAGCTAATCGTATGAATGAATCGATAGATATATATGTATTATAAAAAGAAAAAAAAGTAGAGAGAGAAAGAGAACCTACTTCTAATTATAAGTTCTATCTAAAACGAAGATTAAAATTTGCTAACACAAAAGAAAGCGATGTTGTTGAATGGGGGATAGAGGAGCGAGAGAGAGAGAGGAGGGATACACAAAGTTTCGATGAAAATAGAATCAGGAGAGGGAGTTGGGATTGAAATAATGAGCTCCAATTCTATTCCAACAAAAGCGGATCCGGGAAAAAAAAAATCTTACCAAAAAAAAAAAAAAAACCTAAATAATTCATTTGTGACGAGAGTGGTGCAGATTGAAAACGACGCGGTATTCCTGATAACAATTCAAATAAACTATCGATCCGTCAGTGCACATGTGAAACAGTAGAGGCTTTTAATAAGCATTCATCTCGTCTCTACCATCTTTAACAAGCAGAGAGAGAGAGACAGAAACTTAAAATAAAATATGCGGGATAAAAAAATAAAATTCAACGACAAGATTTTTTTATGTTCCGTTTTCAAACGATCAATTGTTTCGATAATCCATATTGACATTTGCGCCTTTAAAAAAAAAAACAAACAGAAAAAAACTTTTTTTAAACGCACCCAATTATTTTTTTTACCGTACTGAAAAAAATGTAAACTTACAAAATTAATAAATATCGTCGGTTTAACGAAGAAAAACGCGTATGTACTGGGGGAAAATGGTTAAAAGTGAAATAAAATCTTTTCACACATTTGATAAACAAATGATTGATTAAAATCAATGTACGGCTCGTAGTTTAAAAAGATAAAACTATACTTTCTTGAAATTTTGCTGTTTCAGTCGAAAATCTTGGTGATTAGCACGATACTTTTCAATCCAGAATTCCAGTATTCTACTAGAGCGAATGATGACGTTTACATTATTTTCCATTAACAAAAATTTGGTAAAAAAAAAAGAAGCAAATTAAAAACATTATAACAAGCAATAAAAAAAGGGTTAGTCTACGAGAGAAAAGCTAAAAACGATGAAACGGTTGAACCGTAAAAATAGCAAAAACCAATACAATTTGGAAATGAAACGCAAATAAGTTTTTCAAAAAAATGAGATGAAAATTTAGCACGGGAAAAAAAATGAATTTTTAATAAACCTAACATTGATCTTCCTTCATCGTTCATCAATCAGTGAATTATTATATAATATAATCAATACAATAATAATAATACTATTATCGGATTAATTAAAAACCTGAAAACCCATAATAATAATAATAATTATTATCTTTTATACAATATTTTTTTTTTGTTGCATAGTAATCAATCATTTAATATAATTATTTGTCTATATTTTTTTTTTATAAACCAACAAACAAAATTCTTCCCTTATTTAATCCAGAAGAAATAACGTTACATTACCAATAAAAAAAGCGAAATAAACCGTACACATTTGTTTTAAAAATTAATAAACGTAAATTTAGATGATTCGTGACATCATCTGGCGCTGAAATTTGCGCAAAAAAAACCCCCAAAAACAAAAAAGACATAAAATTCATTCATCAAATTGACTTTCGCTTTTTTCTACCCAACATTCGTTTCTTCTCTCCACCTCTCGAGATTAAAAATATTTGGGTAAAAACTGACAACAAAAAAAAAATCTCTCATCGTTGGGCAAACGACGAACCAAGAAAAGACAAAGAGAATGTGTGTGTGTGCGCGCATTTACGAATATTAAGAGAAGAATTGAAAAAAGAAGTTTTTTTTTGTTTGTGTGTAGAAAAAAAAAAACAATCAAATAGAAAGGCTCGGGTTTGTTTTTTCTTTTCTTCTTCTGATTTTAAGGATAACGTCGTCGTGCTTAGAAGATCCAATACAGTAACGCTACGTTACCAGTACGTAGCCGGTAGCGATGAATTAAGTTCGTCTGCATCTTTCCGTCGTATTTTTTTTTTGAATCTCTTTGACTCGCAGTTATACAATTAAGTAATACGAAAGATCACCGGGGAGAAGAAAAATAGAATACACAAAAAAATTATTACCGGGTATTGTTTCCATTTCTCCGTCAAAAATAAAAAAAACAAAAACAAAAAAACTTTTTCACTTTTTTTTTTCTTTACATAGTTCTTTTTGTTTTTAAATAAATTTTAGTCCGTCGTTCACTCCCGAATCTACACGAAAAACAGCTTAAAAGTAGTACACTATAACGTCTTATTTACACACATTTTCTCCCTTATTAAAAAAAAAAAAAACTCACCGAAAAAATAATAAGAATGTTAATATAAAGAAAATAAAACAACGTTCAAAATAATTGAGTATGAACACAGCCGAACTACTGCATAAACATATTATACGATAATGTAGCAATTTCTTTTATATAATAATAATTATAAAAGAAAAACCTTATCAACCAAAAATAATAATAAAAAAAAAACGGTACCGGTAAATAAAAAAGAAAAAAAAATCGTATTTTTTCCCCCTCATTCTTATTTCTTAATTAATTTTCATCTAAGATAAAGATCAACCGTTTTGTTCATCAATTCATCATGAAATAGGACGGTGGTAGGAGAGATAGAGAGAGTCTTTTTTTTAAATCAGCTGAAGAGGTGAATTTCATTAAGTGCCAATTGCTAGAATATATTTTTTTATACGTTGTTGTATATAATTATAACATTTTAATTTTTTTTTTTTTTCATTTTTTGTTTATCGTTATTTATGAAAAACTCTATGGTCAACTAGAAATCCCGTCCATTTTGAGAAGAAAAAAGAAAAATTCCGTCTTAATTTTTAAATCTTTTTTTTTTGTTTCGTTGTTGTTGTCCCGTTTAGCGCACTATTCGCGTCACCTATAATCACACCCGTCACAAGCGACAAAAGTGTTTCTAGCCGTCACAGCATCACCCATCTTCCATCATCAATTCAATCGATTATAAATATCGATAAGTCTTTTTCTTTTCTTTTTTCTCTCTCTCTTCCTCAGAGTCTCGCAAAAATATCAAACGACACAATATGGCCATCTCTCTACACGTGGAGTGGTCACCTGTTGAGCGATGAATATCTCACTCCCAGGTGGAGAGCCAGACACGAAGACCACAAAAGTTTGTGGAGCACTCCGGCCAACAGAGTGCTTTCACCGGCGAATGAAGAAAGTGCCGACGAAGTGTTGTAATCTGGGTCACACTGACCTAAACAAATACAGGGTCATATAACGACCAAAATTATTGTTATTTTATCGGAAACAAATCCAACCTCATTATTATTCGAAAAAGTGCGAAGCGAATGTGCAGAAAAGGGAATTCAAAACAGTGAAGATCGATCCAACACAAAAATAATGCAAAGAAATCAAGCAGAAAAAGAAGCAACAAACGCTATTTCAAACCCGAATTTTTGTCTCACAAAAAAAAAAAATAAATAAAAGCTTACAAAATTTTAACAATTTAAATCAAACATCCCTTCATCTCAAAATCCCCCCAATTAAATCCTTAAATTGGCCGTTAATCTCACATTATTTCATGTGAATTTCAGATATTTATTTAAGCTTAAGTGCTCTTTAGAATTCGAACGCCAAGTTGTACCACTCCCATTCAAAAACTAACTACAGTATCTAATTACGAACCTCATTCAATAGCGCATGCATTTCATTCCAAAAGCAAAAAAAAAAATGGTTTAAAGAGTGTATTCAATGCACTAACACAAACAAGTTGTATGCGAGTAAAAGATCAATCCAATTGAAAATAATACTTAAACACATAATCTCTCTCTCTTTCGAATGTAATGCAAATATCTACCCTTCCTTAATCACTCATTCTTAAGGCAAGAATAAAAAAAAAAAGTCAACTGTTAACACATTCTCCCCAGTTAAATAAAAGCCAAACAACAGTATCCATGCAATCCAATTCCATTCCACTTAGTGATAATTGCACGTCACAAATGTAAAGCAAGCTTTATAGCAATAATAATAATAATGATGAAAGCAGAAAGTATGGAGCGCCAGTAGCATGCGTATAAATTAAGTTAAATGAGTTACCTTGACTCGTAACGTTGAAAGTCAGTACTCCGCTAATCCCAGGTTGAATATCTCTCTTACAAGATTTCCTTAAACTGGTAAATTTAACCACATTTTCCATTTCCGCGTAGATCTAAAAAACAGAAGAAAAAAAAAAACCATTAGAAATTGTTTACTTTTTTTTTTTTTTTAGAAAAAGAAAAAAATCACAATAGAAGAAAATATTATGTTTTTGAGTTTGTTCAAATAGAATAAAGAGCTACATTTAGTAAAATTGGATTCCGGAGAACCTTATCAAATTGAGTAGAAAAATCAATTATGAAAATACGTCATCGTTAATATTCCTCTACATTTATTATTATACGGGGTGGGTGGGTTATGATGTTTTTATCTTAGTGAAAAGCGGGGATACCGCACATAAACAAAACAAAAAAATAGTTTCGAGCGTAAAACTCGAAGTAATTTAAAACTAAGAAGAAGAAAAGAAAAAACAACTCACTCTTCCAGAATGATGGAATAAGAGAAATAGAAAGATAAAAGTTCTCCGATGAGACATATTGTTCAAACCCTCCATTTATATTAAGTAAATAAAAATCGAGGAGCAATTTTATTAAATATACGTATACGCTGTGACTACAATCGTATCATGTTTCATGGCTTTGATATGCTGAAATAAGCTTTTTTTTTATTATTATATTTCCATTGCAAAATCATTTTCCAACATCTTTTTTATTATTACGAAAGCAACAAAGAAAATTTTTTATATATATATCTCTAAAATAATCTAAAATATCAACTTCAATCTGCGGATGACATCGCAGATTAAGCTTCAATAGATTTTCTATTTTCTTTTAAAAAAAAATCATTTAAATTTAAAAAAAATTCGTATGAATAAATAAAAACAAAAATGGAAAAGAGATTCAAAAGCCATTTACAACCTCACATTTTCGAATTATAATAAACCGGGCGAAATAAATAATAAATAAATTTATCAATGCTCAACTTTACGAGCTTCTTGACAAGTGAATTTATTAAAAGTCGTGAATACGGTTAAATCGATAGCAAGAAAAGAAGTAGAAAAAAAAAAAATAAATCTAAGAAATCCGCCGCAATGTCTCAAAATAATATTCATTCCGTCACTTTTCATCTTATACCATCACAACTCGTACGTACGTTACCGATACGTGTGTATATATATTATACGACGAAAAATAATAATAATAAAGAGGAGCCCAGAACGATGCTATATGATGCATCACGACTGAGTCAAGCGCTTCCGTTCCGCTTGTTTAGCTTTTGGTTACCAAATTAAATCCAACGTCTCAATCCAACCGTTATTTCCGTACGACTGAAAAACTCCTCAACTCCCCTTATCCAATTTTTCTTTTTTTAAATCGAAATAAAAAAAAACGGACAAGAAAAAAAGAAACCTTTTTACCAGCCTTTAAAAACAATTTTCCGATATTGTTCTAAATAAATTCGAAAACAAAAAAAAAAATATTTTGAGTTCAATTTCATCCATTGGCTTTTCATATTGATTAAACTACTCATATTATTTATGTTTATTTTCAAATCCGCTCTGATATGAAGCGAAATACAATATCAAAATGGGAATAGTAAAAGCTAAAACCAAAAAAAATAATAATAACAAAGTAAATAAAAAATGAAATTCACTCTTAAAAATTAAAGTAAACGATACTATCGATTTGACTTTAAAACTAAAAAAAAAAATATCTATTACGTGTATAAATAAATCAAAATTTTTGAAATGATTTCATTGCAAAATAACTTGCTCGATAACCAGCAAGATATTCGCGTAATATTAACACGCGTTATACGAAAACCGAGAGTGTACTTGTCATACACGTCACCTTATGGGTGTTATCGTGTTGAAAGAGTGGAAAGAAGAAAGAAAAAAAACAACCTCGGATTCATCTTCAAATATTGAAATGTTAGCGGGCTAGTTTTCATCAAAACAAGCCACCACCATACACACACACACATGGTACTGTAGAGATATATCCAAGCAGTCAATAACATTAAAATCTTCCCCACCGCCTACTTCCCTTATATTTTTTTTTTATACTCTTCCTACGGTACTACATTAGATCCGTGTTTTTTTTTTCTGCTTCTTCTTCGTCTTCCTTCTACGCTTATATTAAGTTTTTCCTATCCCCTCTTTACCTCCGCTTTTCCCTAGGCGGCCCTTCAAGTGCGCAATGCGTGGAAGAATTGGCAACATAAATAAAATCTAGGGACAACAAAGTTAAACTACATTAAAGGATTCTCTAACATATACACCGTTACGAGTCGTTTCAACTTCTTCGTTTAACCACGAGAATCGCGTTCAAAGTGAACCAGTTGGAATTAAGATTACCTGCATACGTTTTATCTCTTTCGCTCTCTCTTTCCGAAAATGTTATTTATATTAGAACAAAAACTCGAGAGAAGAAGAAAAAAAAAAGTAAAAAAAAATATATATATTTATTTTATTTTACTTACGAAGCAATAACGGAGTTTGGTTCCTTTAAGAGAAGCGATCAAATAGCTAGTTCCGTTCTCTTCCCAGGCTCCGTGACATTGAAAGGCTATGTGGCAAAAACAAGACAAGAAAAAGATCATTAGAAAAAAAGCCGAGAATAGACAACGGACAAAAACATAAATTAAGAAGAAAAGCGTTGGCAAATGGACAATATCGCGCGTTCGTCTGCTGAGAATATTGAAATGTAGTTGGGTAAAGTAAAAAAAAAAAAAAAAACGGGAGAAAAATAAATAAAAAGTGTGTGCGTAAATAAAAAAGGCACGGAGAAAATTAAATTGTAAATGTCCAGGAGGGGAAATAAAAAAGATGGACGTAGATTGTATAGACTGCGAAAATGTCGTTACAAAGAAGACGATGATGATTCGTTCTAACAAACTTAGATAAATCCGAACATATGATACAAATCTATTTAAACACAAGGAACATGATTGACTAATAAAAGTAAACTCTAAAAAACGGTTAAAATAATACTTTTAAATCAATCTTTCATTGTTTACTCGTACAGCCATTTCAATGTATCATCTCTTTCAGTCGGAACTTTTGGATAAAAATTCCGTTCGTTATAACGACATTTCATCGCCAATGCGAGTCCATCCAACAACCCACGCGCGCGCGCACACACCGTTTATTCTATTTTCTACAGCTAGAGGTCGCTAAACAAAAGGATCAACACACGTCGTTTCATTCCGATTTTATATCGACGCATTTATTTTCTCCAAAATAAAATAAAAAAAAAAAAGACAAACAGCTTCTAGCTCAAACTCACTCCCTCTGTCACTGCACACGATCCTTGCATACATATTCAAACACGCTTTGCTTTCCTCGAAGAAAAATAAAATACTATATCTTCCTTTTTCCTTTAATAAAAATTATTGTTTTTCTTTTCAAATCAGAACATCTTCTTAAGAAATAATCTTTCTTTTGCTTACTATTAGTTTCGTCGTATTTACCTATCAATTGCTTAAATAAACATTAGTCAGTCCTTTTCTGTTTACTTTTTAAATAAAATTATCAAATTACGAGAGCTTAAACAAGGATTTATTTACCGTAGGTTGGTTAAAAAAATTTAATTAATTCATCTTAAAATTTGTTTATTTTGAGCTAGAGTAATCCTTCGCTTTAAGCTGTAGATACGTTTTAAGATCAAAAATTTAAAAATGAGCATTTTCATTTTGATTGCTAACGGTTTCGTACTCTGAAACGTTCGCCCCAGTGATAAATCCGCGCTATGCACACAACAGTTTGATCCTTGAACTATAATTCTATACAAATCGCAATAATTTGTCAAGGCCAAAAATTAGATTATTAAGAATAATAATGTAATCCAATTAACCTCATACGATGAATGATTATACTGTAACTGACCTTCTGTTTTGGGTTCGGGAGTGCAATCGTCTTGAAACTCCATGACATCGCCTTCACTCGCGCAACCGACTCGCACTTTGAGGAAATTGGAGCAGGACCCGATCCCACCTCGATGGTTCCTCGCGTCGTTCGAAGGCGTCGAATGATAGTTGAGAATGGACGTCTGCCCCGAGGGAGTCGTTAACTGAGCGGCGATCGACGGGGCTACGTATTGACCTTTGTAAGGACATCGTATGCGTTCGGGCGTTGAAGCTGAAATCGAAAAGAAGAAAAAAATTAAACTTTAGAATATCGATCCACGTAAAATAGAACACATGCAAATCAGATTAGAGAAATTTCCTCATAAATTTTTGAAGTTTTATTATAAACAAAACTTCGTTAAGTAGAGAAATTTTCCGGTATTATTTTCCATTTATATTTTTAGTCCCGCTGATTTTGCAATAGAAAAATATATAAACAAAAACAAAAATCTAACAAAAAAAGTCAAAATTATTACATTTCGCTGTCAATTTTTCGTCAATTGAGAGTAATGGAAAGTGACAGAAACTTTAGCCTCACAAAAATAATTATTATTATTGTCCGAAGAAAGAGGATCAAAGTTGACTAATGAAATTCTAAGTCATAAAATACAGCATCTCAAAAATAATATCATATAAAAAAAAAAGAACCAATCGTAAGAAAAAATATTTTTGAAGATGTCAAATTCTATTTCTTTGAAAAATATCAGGGATATAAAAGTCAAAGTCAGATAGCTACTTATTGAAATCTACAGTCTTATGGAAAAAGAAAATAGAAGAAAAAAAAAAAAGAAGAGTGAAAATGTAAGGAAGAGAGGGAAGAAATAGAAAGGGAGAGAGAGAGAGATCTTGATAATACTAAAATAGGATCAACTGTAGATTCAATTCGTTCACAACGGTTATAAAATACAGAAAGAAAATAAGCCAAACTCGCTGATCCATTAATTTAATTTTTAACCCACGGCAACTCAAAAACAATAATATCTCTCTCCTCGTGTCCGTTACATCTTCTTCTCCTCCCCCCCCCCCCCCACCATCTCTCGTTATCCTCCCACTCTCTTCTTTCGTCAAACTCTTAAAGATACAAAAATTTATATAGAAAAATACGGCGCTCGCTTTACAACATCACATCATTCGAACTTGTTTTCCCGCACAACAAATTGTGAGTGAAAGCGAGGGGATACTTGAGAAAAAAGATATTAAAGATATCCAGAGAGATAGATAGCGAGTGAAAGACAGAGTGATGGAGATAGAGAAAGCAGATGGAGAAAAGAAGGAGAAAAAAGTCATACGGTAGTGATACAGAGCGAAGAAGAAAAAGAGTAAAACAACCCCAACGGTGAAAAGCCATTTGGTTGGAATTAGTTGAAGATAGTCGTTATACTTTTTCTTCGAAAATAAAAAAAGATAAAAGATGGAGAGCGAGCGGGGAGGGGGA
This sequence comes from Polydesmus complanatus, assembly GCA_034692225.1. NCBI lineage: Eukaryota > Metazoa > Arthropoda > Diplopoda > Polydesmida > Polydesmidae > Polydesmus > Polydesmus complanatus. The sequence goes on from JAQGAZ010003061.1 coordinate 11,958, forward strand.
TTGGAGTGTGCGGGTAACCATTTTTCTATCTTAATGACGTTAAAGATAGAAGAGCGATATGAAATCGGTCACACAATTTGATGATTTGTCCAACAGCAGAAAGAATGTGTAGAACCCGCGTACGAAAAAAAAAAAAATTAACTTGAAAAAAAGAAAAAAAAAATACAGTACATGTACTCAAAAAAGAATGAAAAATTTACTAAAAGAAAAAAAAAGAAATAAATAAAATACATGCGAGATAACGCAACAAACCTGAGCTTTAAAAGTTAGATTGGCAACGTAGAGAAAAGGAAAAAAAAATCGTTTAAGCTTCTTAGAAGAAGTGAAGAAAAAAAAAGCGAAACCCCACTCACTCACCCAACCCTTCAAAATATACTTGAAAACGAAGCTTTAAAAAAAAAAAAAAAAGACAGAAAGAAAAGACGCGGAAAAAAAAATAAGACAGATCCAAAGAAGATAACAAGTAAAAATCACGATCGAAGGTAAGTGGTCAAAAGCAAAAAGACTCTTTTGAAAATGACGCATTATCAAGTGATGCAATTTGGAAGTGGGCCAAACTTTTACACTATTTTCTATCTATCGCTCCTTCACTCACTCTCTCTCAGTTGGAAAAGATAAATTCTTCCGCCGAGACAACTCCATTACTGAAAGTTAGAAATTCGAGATTCTTAAACTACCCAATTTTACGACCTTCCATCGCCCCCCTCGCTATTTAAATAAAAATACGCTTTCTTAGACTGGTTGGCGGATCGAAAGTTGAGGTGGGTGGGCAACCCGCAATAATTAAGACGACGTTTAAGTCGAGATGAGAATGGAGAGAGAGAGAGAAAAATATCCTACCGTACTTAACGATAGCCGAAACCGGAATTGAGATTTGCCAACTTAACAGTTCACTCACGCAATACATTTAACAATCTTCTAACCCCGAAATTTAAAAAGACGTGGAGACTATTATAATAAGAGCGTAGAAAATCTGGCTGCGTAACAATTAAAAGCATCATAATACACGGAGGTTGTAAAAATAATAAATTACAAAGAATTAAAATTGCGCTATATACAAAAATAAAAAGCTAAACAAACTTTTATGAAAGCTTTGCTTCGTTCGTGTGGTTTTTTTTTTTTGCGGTGTAGAATTTACTTACTAACTCAAAATAAAACCCATAACTTTTCTCATGTTACATCTTTATTTTCGCAAAAAATCTAAACTTCGTATAAAGATTAAAAATTAAATTTTGCAGTAATATATAGGGTGTCTCAGAAATAACGCAAGATGTAATTTGTATAGAAAACACGTTTTATTAAATAAAAATATTTGTTTTATTTTTTATTCTTAAAGTAGACATGATAGGGTTATGTATGGAACAAAATAAATTTTTTTATTGATTCGTTAAGTATGCAATTTAGGCCCTTTAAAATAAGGTATGAATTATCGGGTAAATATCGCATAAACGTCGAATTTACAAAATATGATTGGAATGCGTGTTTTAAATTCATCAAATGTGAAGAAATTAAATAAAAAATGAAAATTTAAAAAAACCGAATCAATAGACACTCGTTCAACACAAAACAATGAAGCAGTTTGTGCGAGTGTTGCCGAGT
>JAQGAZ010003062.1:0-13555 GCA_034692225.1 Polydesmus complanatus
CAAGAAGTTTCTACTCAATTTCAAGAAGTTTCTACTCAATTTCAAGAAGTTTCTACTCAATTTCATGAAGTTTCTACTCAATTTGAGCAAATTTTTATTCAATTTCGAACGATTTTTTTTTTCTTGTTTTTTCAATTCAACATGTGAACAACTTTCTTTTCAAATTTCAACATTATGTTCACTCGAATTGAACAACTTCGACTCCATTTTAAGCAAGAAATTTTTTTTTTTTTGTTATTCAATATTCCAACGAGTTTAACTACTCGATCAACTTCAAATTTTTCTTCAATTTGAAGATTTTTTTTTTACTCAATAATAGCGAAATAACGTTTTTATTCAATTTCAAAGGGTTTTTTTTCTGATCAGTTTAAATATTTGATGTTTTTATTTTATTTTTTCTTAAAGAAAAAAAGTTTTGAGTTATTATTTGAATCATTTTATTGACTGCCATTAATATATTTTCCGTGCTTTTTAAATACTCGTCTATTCGCGAACTGGAAGTTGTACTTTTAGCAGCACACCGCTGTCTATTTAATTCGCTGCTTTTGGAGATTTTAATAGCCGACTTAACGTCATAATGTAAACAATAGGTTAGAGATAAAACTGCATCGGAAAATGTTTTCAATTTTTCCTCAAAATTTTTGTCCTTGGTAAACTGAGCTTAGCTTTTCTCTCTCCCTCTCGACTAATTCCCGCGCTTTTTACGCCCGGATGTTACTATCTCTTAATTTGGAAACGTTAGAGTGTAATAATAAAAAGTATGAATAGGCCGAAAACGAGAAAATATCTCATTTTCTAGTCTGTTTAACTCGCGCCTATTGTACCATCAGCGTCCTCTAACGAAGAGAGAATAGGAAAATTTTCAATTGTAATTTTGTTCACCCTCCCACTCCATTCACTTTCATTTTTTCTTTCATTCTTTTACACACGCGCAAGCACACAACCTGCACACACCGTCTCAACGTAACGATAATAATAATTTTTACCTGCTTTTTTCTTTCTCTCTCTATTTTTGGCTTTATTCAATTCTTTGCGTTTTTTTTTTTTTGTTTTCCAAAGTTTGTAATATCCGCGAAATTTTTCCATAGAAGAAAAAGTTGAGTTTGGCGTCCAAATTTCTCTCTGTTCAAAATAATAGAATTTGGGGACGGCCTCAACTTTCTATTAAGGTAATTTGAATAGAGAGAAATGTAGATGCGGCGGCCATTCATTGCAACGTTGGAATTAATTAGAGACGCATACATTATTTGGATAATTAGTAGTAGTAGTAGTAGTAGACATTTACATAATAAAACGAAACAGTAAGGTTTAAAAATGTTATTTATTACGTCACGATAAATAGTAAAAAACCTATTTCACTTTATGGTGATTAACGTTAATGCTTAACTAGGTGTATTATCTTTTTCTTAAAAAAAAATATATGAATTTATTACGTGCTTATTTTGAATTTTCATTGTTTGTAAATTATTCTCACATTTGAAAACTAGAAATTTAATTATACACGGTGTAGCTGAAAAGTAATACCACTGTTACCGTTCAAAAGGAGTGCCTCTCTCACTGGGATAGCGGAGCTCCGGGGATAAAATTAATTTTTGTTCACTTCTCCTCCGTTCCACTTATAATTATTCTTTTGCTGAAACGCATACATTTTACTAACTTGGTTCATTTTGAGCAATGATTTGAATGGCTCATGATGGATAAAAATGGCAAGGTATTTAATACTTTTTTTTTGGGAATAAGACAAATTTAGCTCCTCTTTTTTTGGAAAAAAAATAATAATACTACATTTTTAACATTTCGTTTCTATTTTGGGGCTTTTTTTAGATGGGGCTAAGGACAACGATCTGTTATTGCCCCCCTCTGCCTTGGTTGGGCTACTGACCATTTTCTGTCATTGTACATGAAATTTAGGCCTTTTTTTTGGTATTAAACCTTCAATTCGAGTAAAATCCACCACATGCAATAACGTTTGCAGGTTTAATTAGCATTTTATTTTCTGAAAAATAAGTTATTATTGCGCAGGGTATTCTATTTATGATCGTACTACACACGCAGAAAGCGCTTCAAACGCGTAGGAAACCTTCGTTGAACTGAACAATTAGTTGTTAAATTTTAAAAGGCAATTGTTTATAACTTTTATTAATTTACGAGGTAATTTAGGAAACGTAATTATAAAAGAAGCAACGCAATTATAAAAGAAGCAACGCTTATTGTTAAAATTTTTCCTCAATAAACAGAAGATTAATACCGGTACAGTGCTCAGTTCACCAAACGTCCAAATTACGAAAGCTTTTTTGCGAGTGTTTTTCATGGGGAAACTAACGTTAATGGCGTTGTTATTTTAAACTTGGAACATGCATTTAATATTTGGTCATTTCTTAATTTTTGGGTATTTGTTACTTAACTCATTTTTAGTATCGGCCCTGCGAGTAAAATAATAGTTCATCTCTTGGGTGTTCGCTACACCCATTACTGTTATTAAAATTGCTGGTTTATTTGGAAAACGTTATGTTACGTAGGCAGGAAAAATTGCACTTTTCTTTTTATCACCCCATAATTTATCGTAGAAGCGTTTTTTTGTTGTTGTGGTTGTAGAGTAGTTTGGCTTCACATGTGCAATCGCGTGTGAGCTGGCCATTGTAGGCTACTTGTTTTGTAATCGTCTAATGAAAAATTATTATTACTGTTTTCATGCAATAACAAAGTTTATGACTGCACGTCATGTTTAGTGCATAATTCTGTATTTTCAAAGCAGTAAATTCTTGCGATTGTTTCTCAAAAAAAGTGTTTTTTTATTTATATTTTTATTATTCAATATAGCGCATAAATTACCAGCAACCTATTGTCTATCTAACTTGAAAGGTCTTTAAATAATAATAATAATAGAAATGAAAATGTTTCTATCTCAAACCTCTCTGCATTTTTCTTTGAATTTCGACTCCAGCTGATGCGCGCTCTCTCTCTCTCTTTTGCTCAAAACTCTTAACTTAAACCGAATGCGAAGGACTTAGTCAAAGTGCTAGAAAATAAAATAAAATATTTTTGTTAAAAAAAAAATTATATTGATGAATTCGAAAGTACTAATAAAATGTGGAAAAGGAATAACTGTATTCAAAAATATTTGTAAAGCAAATTATTTACTGATAAAAAGTAATAAAAAAACATTTTATATCTACAGTACCGGTAGTTAAAAAATTATTAACGAAAAATAATTGTTTTAAAAACTAATAAAAGAAAGTGTATCGGGTAATTATTAAGCATAATTATTTAATCAATTTATTAAAAGAGTAATTTAAAATGTAAGCATTTTAAATTATTAAAAAAAAAACTTAAAGAAAATGCAAATATAAATGAAATCTATTTTAATGGCGAATAAAATATTATAATGTCTAAAAAATGGGTAAAAAAATGGCGATAAAATATTATAATCGATAACAAGTTTATATTGCACCACGAAATCTATAAAAACCTAATTATTTATGTTTCTAGCTAACCGTCGCATGCATGGACAAATACCAGAGCGTGCGAAGGGGGGATCAGTTGTCTCCGGGTGCCACCAAAAGGGGGCGCAAAATTGAAAACTCATTATTTTGTCCGAAAAAGATTAAATTTGTCATTTTCCCAAAGGGCCATAATATACCCTCGGCACGCCTCTGACAAATATTCGCTTTTAAAATAGGTACCTGATATAGGTATCAATAATATTAAATACAAAATACGGTATACCATGACGAAAACATTGAATGAAATGACGTCGGGCACATTTTCATAAGTCAAAAAGTTTTTATTTTTGCCTGTACTTTTAAAAAATAAAAAAAACATCGTTGTGACGGTGTTTTATAATAATTATTATTATTGCCGAAGTTTCTCTAGGTTTGGTTTTCTTGACATTAGATCTCTTAATCACGTCTAAAGCCAGGTCCTAAAAGAGTTCGTTCACTTAGCTCGAGTGACCCGGTCCTAGCTAATATATCACTTTATCATAAGAAGTTAAGGTTGTAATGAAGAGCCTAGCATGAGGACGTAAATTACTATTTGTCAGAGATATATTATTTTTGAAGTGGAGCGAGTGAAAAGTCGAGGAGTCCGAGATTTATTTTCTGTGCGGGTGAAATGATGGAGAGAGATGTTGTAAAGGGCGCGTGTGTGTGTGTGTGAGGGGGAAGGAAGGATAGAGAAAGAACAGAGGGGTAAAAAAAAACGGTCTGAAGAAAGTGACAGGAAATGATGGTATATACTTATACGAACTGCAACGCGTGTTTTTTTTTTTTGAGTCAGTGAAAGTGAGAGCTATCATTGCCTAAGTGCGTATGCTTTTGGAGAGTAGGGAGGTGGGCGTTGTCATTTTGGTCATTTGACAATGTAAGAGCGCCATATAGAAGACGGAATAAAGAAAGAAAGAAAAAAAAAAGGCTTTGAGAGCGCGAGCTACAATCGCCGGGGAAAATAATGGGGGCTAACTTCTATCTTTTCGAGTTTGAATGGGTAGCGGTTGAATGGCAGACAAGAGCAAACTGCGCCGTGTCAAAGTTCGTTAAAATTTTTTACAATTTTGTTAGGATAACATTAATATTAGATTTTAAACGAGCCATACATGATTGTACACTGTGTCCACAAAAAAGTTCACCCAGTGCTTATGTGATGGTGTAAACTTTAAAGCGAGGTTTGAGTGTAGCAAAATTGTTTCGACGAATAATCATCATAAAATATAAACCTAAAATAAAATGCACGAAATAAACTTGGTCTGAAAAACTTGTTGTTGTAGTCCTGATTCGTAATATTATTTTATAATGCTGGAAATGCAAATGAAGAAAATCAATATACTGTCCGTACAGTAATTTAAAATAAACGAGTTTCAAATTTTGCAAAATGAAAATTTTCAAATACCGGTATTATTATTGCAATATTATTTTTGCTCGAAATTGTTTTTCTTGTAGTCCGATTTTTTCAAACTAATAATGACCGGCGTATGAAACATTTGTGTATTCTAAACAACGAGTGAGTAGGATTCCGGTATATTTCGAGCAGCATGAACCAAAGAAAATAAAACTTGAAAGTTTGATTTGGAATCAAATTTGAATTTTTTTCTTTTTCTTTCTATTTTAAAAATTTTTATTAGAGAGTTTTATTTCTACTGAAGAATGCGCGCTTTATCCTTTAAGTACAAATGGAATGCGCCACGCAACACAATGATACGGCTTCCGGCCACAAGAATGTCAGTTGCATTATTTTGTTTAGAAATGAAAAAGAAAAATACGAGTACTGTATAAAAAAAAAACCTCATCATAAAATTTGAAAAACTTTCTTCACTAAATTTTTTTATTTAAGTTTGTAAACAAGAGTACCGTAATGCATTAATAAACTCGAGTTTTGCATTTGTCATTTTGATGACGCAAAATCTAACTAAACGTATGTCGCAAAGCAATTCGCATACGGATAAATAATGCACGGACGCTTTTTTTTAAATTTACTCACAATTCCGTTTTTCAACCATTAGCATTTTAAGACATTCGACGTTAAGAGCTGGAAAAAAACTTAAATGTTGCTTCTTTTATTGACATTCGCAAAATTATCTAAAATGCTGAATGTGTGACTCTCATTCTATCCACTTCTGGGTTCATAAACAAAATATACAAGGATTGCATTCTGGAACTTTCTGCCTCTAGAACCCTTAGTCAGCATAGATGAGGCAGCAAAAACCAACCCAACAAATGTTATTTTTAGTTACCCGATATTTTAGTCATATTTGCGGTTTCACCTTGGGATATAAAAACAAATCTTGTATTGATCTAGTTTTTTTTTTCTAGGAAAAAAAAAAACATTTTAGACATTGACAGTTAATGTAAATTGGCGTGCGGTAAAGTTAACTAAATTGACAGAAGTAGGGCAATATGTTCTCTTAAAAATTTCGTTATATAAATTATATCTTAAAACAACATTTCCCCATCGAAAAAATAAACCATATGTCAAGATATTTTTAATTTAAATTGACATATACACGTTTTAAGTCATATTAAGAATTTGCGTTTGACTCACGTATCTCTTCGGAAAGAAAATGCGTTTCTATGCCTCAGAACAGTAATTCGAAGTACAGTAAAACTTGGAGCCTAACTCGGACAATTGAAAATTTGTAAACACACTATTTATTGGAAACAACTTTTAAAAGCTACGGCTCGGGTAATGCGAAATAAACGTGATTTTACTGTACTACGAGTATTACATTAAAAACGTATTTTAAACCACAAACTTTATTTATTTATTTTTTTTTTGTTTGAAATTTTTGCGTTTTATTTCAATTTTATGTTTACATTTAAATAAATGTTGATAACATTAATTATTTGAAACATAATTTAGAAACATTTTATGCAAAGACATTTTGTATAAAAACATATTTGTAGCTAGTTGCCAAACGTCGAATTTTTTTTTTTTTAGGAAAGTCATTTTAAAAAAGGTTGAATTCAAATTCCAAATAAATCAAAGTTGATAATATCCACAAAGTACGTTATAGATTTAATGTTGCCTAATTGCAAAATTATGACTATATCGACTTATCATGTTTTTGCGGAACATTTTTTGGAGTACCACATTTTGCAAATAACATTTTTTGAAGTCAAATGCACTATAAAGACATCAAATTTTGGCAACTAAAAAATATGCCCCTGGACATAATAAATCTGAAAAATCAGAAAAATTCTTAAAAATTGGCATATAACTATTTGCCAATTTTTGTGGAGATATTTTGTATGAAAACAATTTTCTGTGATTTAAACTTTGCAGGTACAGTACTGTACATTTATGCGGATGCGTTCTGTACATAAGAATTTTCTGGCGATGACATTTTGTATTGAAACATTTTACTGAAGATGACGTTTTATATAGGCTATCGTAGAAGCAATTTCTGAAGTTGACATAATTTTTGTAAAGAAACAATTAATGCGGCGATATTAAAATATTACTGTTCAGTTGATGCTCCCCTCTCTTTCTTTCTCTCGCCTCTCTGAGTGGAGATTTGCATCAGCAAACAAGTCCGCAATTTCAAAATCTAAACGAAACGAGTAGCCTATAGGTTTCACCGATTAAAATATTGTCATTTTGTTTTGTCGTTTTTTTTTAAATTTATTTAAGTTACAGTAGATTTCGGAAATTATTATGTTTCCTTACAGTTAAACGAAATCGCTCGAAGCTGTTTTCAGCGCAATTTGTCCCGTGTGAATAGAGTACAGTACCGTCAGAGTTGAAAATGCAACTTCCGGTTCAGATGATTCCACGTCTATCACCGATGTACTTTTTGCTCCTTTCAACTGCTTTCACTCGATAAAAGAAAGAAAGAAAGAAGAAAAAAAAGTTTTAAATTTTGTATGACGCATCTCCATTCGCCTGTGTCTTATCGAACAAGCAGTGCGAGTACGCACGCGCACAAAATTCAATATTCAGGCCAGCAACAGTTTCGATTTTCTTCTCGCCTTCTCTATTTACATCAGGTACGCTACTTCTTCATATTTCCTTTTTTTATTTTAAAGTATCACTTCTTATCTCTCGAAATATCGAATTTTTTTTAACTGAATTTATGTGTTACACATCCAAAACTGGTTCCACACATCATTTATTTCTCAACATTTATTTTTTAATACGGTATTTTGTTTAGCTTTTCTAATACAATCAGGCTCTTTCTAAGTCAAAACTGCTCAACTTCTAAATATTATTATTATGAAGGTACACGTACTGTACTACTGGTACTGTATTCGAATACAAACTACGGTATTCAATATTTATTAGTTTATTGATTTATGTTTTTTATTTTTTCGCGGAGTTTTTTTATTCCGATTTCCGTAACAATTTAATAGGTTTTTTAAAAAAAATATTATAGATGTAGTATCAGAAAACTTTGCGATTAAAATTTTTTTAAAACACTTTATTTCCGTCATAATTTATGGAAAAGCATTCTTATATTTTATAAGTCTATACTTATAAGAATAAGCAAAGTCAATTGGTCGATGCGTCATTTTATTTCTGGAGACTGCTAAGATAAAATTTTTCAGTTTTAAACTGCTCTTAGCGGACGATTTGTGCGTCAAAACGCAAACTCCCTAATCAGGTTCCATTTTAAAAAAATACGTACGTGACGACTCGGCGCTTTTTGAAAAGAGAGAGAGATTTACCTATAATTAAAATGCGCGGAATTTTTGTATTAAATATATATTTAAAAAGTACAGTTAATTTTTTTTTATATATCTGAATGAATAGAAAAGCATCGTAACATCATTAGTATTGATCTCGTTGAGTTAACGATTGACCCTGGAAAAACAAGCTTGTAGAAATAAATAAATACAATATTTGGGGAATTGGCTATTCCACATGGGTTTGACCTGTTGAAGCGGTCAATTTGAGCTTATAGGACGGACGTGACGTATTTTCCTCACCCATACCCCCTTTCCTCCGTTTAAATAGTTTCTCTTCCCTCTCCTCATCCCCGCACACGATAACAAAAAAAATTGTAAATGAGAATAGATTGAGTGTGTTGTATAGAAGGTGAAAAGCTCGGCGCGAAAAAAGTTGAGTTTGCACTTGAATACAAATGAAAAAGACCTTTAACAACGGAAACTCACAACGTCAAAAATGTTTGATCAATTGCGGAAATTGAGCGAGCGAAAGGCACATGGCAATGGTGAAAAGAGCGAGCGGGTGGTATGGAGGATATATATATTATAAGGTCCGTAGAGGGCGGAGAGGATGCTGGCAGTGGCAAGGGAATGCTAAATAGTACTAAAGGAACATTGATAATAATAGAAAAAGAAAACTCGAGAAAGAGTGATATTTCATAATCCCTCGTTATACGCGGTAGATCCCATCTTGGAAAAGTATCGCGCGGCGAAACGAGGATCCCAATCAAAAAATGTTAATATGTTTTTTTTTATTACCGGATAAAACGAGTTTAAAAAAAAAAATTATTATCAGAACGATTTCAGCGTTCCGATTTCGTCTACATTTATTTACTGTTTTTACTTTTAATGGCTAAAATAATAAACTTCGGTTACCGGTACGTAAAATAAATTATGTGAAATGTGTGTGTACCGCTTTAAGCCATTTACTCCATCAAACCCACGGTCCCATGTCTGTCGGATACTCGAAAGTTAACTCTTATCTTAAATTTGTGTTACGACAGTCCTTGCTCTACTTTTACTTTCAATAAGGAGGAGTTTGCGATCGATGCGTTTGACGCACGGATCGTCCTAGAAAGGAAGTGACGAGTGTCGAACAAATGCAAGCGGTGACCGTACATACCATCTTTAAGAATACCAGTGGGCATATTATGATAACCATTACTCTGGCTACAAACATTTGTAAAGAAGAGATTGTAGAAACCTATATGGCGCGTGCAGCATATTGTAACGTTTAACTTTCGTTTTACCATAGAAATATGCCATCGCGACGTACGGTGACGTTAAGTCATTCTGACGATCCGTTGGTAAAATAACGCAATCTCCCTAATACCCACTTTATGCTTTTATGTTGGTGTTTTTCAAACGGAAACACGGATGAAATTCTAAACTTTTTTTTAAAAAAAACATACGTACCGTATATATAAATAAGATTTATTAAAGCATTATTATAATTTCATAGGTTATAAAATTTCAATGAAAATCTCAACATTTTTAATAAGACGCGTGAACGTCAAAAACATCCCGTATAAGAATTCGAATCTCTTTATCTACAGAAAATCGCGTATAGCGAGGGATTACGCTATAAATATAAGAAGAAGAATTGAAATTCTAAAATAAGAGCGGCAGAAATTCCGTCAGTCGAAGTTATTGTTTGCGCGCTATAAAAATTGATTAGAGATATTTAAAATTTAAATTTGGTGGCGTCGTAATATAGAAAGAACGGGGCGAAAAAAATAAAAGGCGACGGCGTAATCTTAAGCTCGCATATTTAAACGTCGGATTCCCCCGCCGATGATCAACAGCGTTCCGTCACCGAAAACGCCGGGGAATCTCTGTCGTAAATTAACTTTTTAAGTAGTTATAAAATTTGATGGCGTTTTCAGATGAAAAAGGAAGGGAATATGAAGTGAGAGAGAATAATTAGATGCGCGCTATGGAAAGGATTTTTTTTTTTGGAAGGGACATATCAGTTTGAACGGTTACGTCGCGTCACGTTGCGTTGCGTTATGTCGATGTAGCGGAAAATGACTTGTACCTTTCAATCTATTTACGATAGAAAGTGAGTCGTAAAATTCAACAACTGAGACTAATAAAAGCGTTAATCGGCGCTCGGACATCTCCCTACACAAAACACCCTAAGCATGCGCATGCGTAGAAAAATGTTCCTCCCTCCTAGCTTGTAAATTCATCAAAATGAATTTTAATTAAATTAAGAGGGCGAGAGAGATGAAGGTGGATTCAGCCTTGAACAATTTACGTCGGGTTCAAAATCTAAAGCCGGAGATTCCGATTCGGGATTAAGTTTCGGATTAGTTTTGACGTCGCTTTCGCGTTTATGGTCGGTCGGCTTTATACACTTTATTTTTTTCGTCGCTAAAACGTATTTTAGTTTATTATTATTGTCATTTTATTAAAGAAAAGACCTAGTTTTATTAAGATTTACAATTTATCGCTTTGGGTAAAAGAACGCGGTGACCATGTTTGTAGGAACGGTGTTTATGGAACGAGATCGTAACTCTGTGACTTAAGGGCTTATACTGTATTTGAAGATAAAGAATATCTTAATTAACAATTTCGTAGTATATTATAATATTGCGTGCTGGAGTAGGTTATTTATTTTTCTTTTAAACAAATACTGTAGTTTGGAGAATTAAAAATCTTGATAATCGAGGATTTAAATTCAGAACTTAAGCTGAGAGTATTCGCGGGACGCGGTTTTACTGGCGTGAAATGCGGCGTAAAGATTAAGCCGCCGTTTTTAATATTTCTAATTTACGTGCGTTTTCGCGATCTAGTACTAAAGTCCGCACTGTTTCACGCGAAAGTAATTTCTATAAAATTCTAGAATTAATAATGTCAGCACTGTGTAATACAATATCGAGGGGAGGAGCGCTTTCTTCCGCCAGCGTAATAAATATTGATTTCGCGACTTTTTCATGCCATTAAAGTTTTTTTTGAAAAATTATCGTTTTTCACGCATAGGAGAGGTTTAATTTAATTCTAATTAATTGCTCAATTTTACTGTTGTCTTGAATATTGTAATCGTAATGCGCCAGGAGAGCGAAGTTTTAAATTTAAGCAAAATCTCATTAAATTAATGAGTTCAAAAAAAGTTGAAAATAGTTCAAAGTTTAAATTTTAACCTATAAAAAATATATCCAAAAGTAGAAAAAAAAAAAATTTAAGTTAACTATTTTCAAATTAAAAATTGCACACATTAAAATATTTAAAATTCCAAAATTTAAAATAGAGTATACAGTAGGCTACATGCATTGTATTCTAAAGCAGGGGGGGGGGAAACGTTCGGACGGTCTACACGGTTTCCGTAAAAAAGCGTTCACAACCGAATTAGTATTAAATTCTTATATTAGTTATAACCTAATAATCAAAATATTTTATTGACACATAGAAAAATTTTTATTTTATTTTGTTCTACTGTATCTTAAGTTTAAAATATCTTCCTTGGGCCTCAACTACTCTTTCACCATGGCCTCAACACAAGCAGCAAAACACATCATGCTCATCACTCACTACGCTCTGCATTGATTCAAGCTTGATCGAATTCGTCTCATGCCTGTATCATACGTTCAATAACCCAGACTTAAATTAGGTAGAATTGGGGTGTAATGCAAGAAAGGTTTCACGAGACAAAATAACGAAACCTGTAAGTCAGCGTATGCAGCTGAGGCAGGGAGAGTGTGCAGGGGGGTGGTGAACTTTTATTTTAATTACCGAATAGAACAATTCAATGTTAAAAATGTGATGAAAGTAAAAGTTTTTCCATGTTTCATTCAAATATTTACATTATTAAAAAGATTTAATACTAATCTAGTTAGGAACGTTTTTTTTTACGGATACCGTGGCTATATGAGGACGAGTAAATATCCGGGTACCCAGATAAATAACTGAGGTACTGAAATCCTAATAAGAATCCATATCTTCGAATATTTGAGTTTACTAGGATTTTGTTTGTTGATGATAATTTTTGATTAGTATTTTTGAGTTTCATAATCATACTTAGTTATTAATTAACTAAATAAAAAAAAACACAGTTATTTTCTGTGCCATCGAAGCAATGTTTGGGAGATATTTGCGGCTTTCGTAATTGCGCATGCGTGAAAGTTGTACGCTTCATAAAATCCTAACCTCGTAATGCACGTATATACTAGTGTTTTAGGTTTAATTAGTTGTCTGCGCGCAATCATCATTAAAATGGTGTTCACTCTCTCTCTCGCTCTCTCCCTCCGGTTATCGGTTGGAGGAGGAGTCAAAGGCCATGACGTCAGCGCAGATGAATTATGCCGAGCAAATTTGTTGGAGCGGAAGTGAAACAGACGAACGAACGGCTCATTAAAATATGTTTGAAGTTACTTTTAGGAATATAATTTTCTATCAAACGAATTCTTCCAATTTCCAACTCAACATACACACTCGCGCGTGCGCATTCTCAGCCACTGGATGAGCAGCAGGCATCGTTTCGCGCGCGATACACTTTATTACATATCGTAAACACATGCGATTTTTATTTTCATCTCCCGCACAGAGAGAGAGAGAGAGTGATGGAGATAGAAAGAGCGGATTTTAATACGTTCACCAAATGCCGGAAGTGAATGAGGGTGGGCGAAATTAGCTCCCCGTCGCTGCCAGGCAAATCGATTTCATTAAAGATTTTTACGCTCGTCAAATTTAAGAACAAATTTTTTTTATTACGTCATAGGCGCTAATACAAAATGCCGGCCTGCCTTCTCCTCTCCCCAAATTCATTATCGACGACGTCATTCACTCTTTTTTTTTTTTTAGACACTTATTTTTTTTTTTTGTGTGCCTCCTCGGATAAAATTAAGTTACATTTTTAACCTTTAAAATTGACTATTAAGTCGTTGCAAGTGGCGTTCTAATAGAGTGCGGCATTTTTAGCGCCAGGTTTTGTCGCCCGCCATCGTCGATTTTTTAACTCGCCGAAGGTCTGATCGAATAGTTTGTAGAAACGGAAAAGTAAACGCTCAATTACGTAGAACATAAGGTGCGTTCAAACAAATTTAGAGAGTGGTTAAATAACTACATATTTTTGAACAGTATTAAGAAAAAATCACGTTCTAAAAATTAGTTTTGTTTAAAATTTAATAGTAACTTTAATTGATTTAATGTTTTAGTGGTGTGGGTAATGCATTTTATAGTTTACGTGGTGGTTTTTTTTTGTGCCGTGTATTGTGAGTTTTTGCACATTCTATAAAGATGCTGCGTATGTCTTGTGTCTTGTGTAAACTTTAAATGCTACATTTGCAGTCTACTGAGTTGGAAGAAATGCACCGCTTATGTGTTTCGAGTCTTGATTGGATTTCTTGGAATACAAAAAGTATCCAGTGCATAAGCCAGAAAGAAAGAAAAGATTG
>JAQGAZ010003063.1:0-13549 GCA_034692225.1 Polydesmus complanatus
TAGAAAGAGTTATTAAATTAATTAGAATTTCATCTATTTATTTATTTATTTCAGCCTGTTTAACCTTTGAAATTTTCTGTCTTAATCATATGAGTCATCATGTGTAGAGACATGTTAAGGGCACAGAGATGGACTCTGATAAAAGACTGAGAAGTATGGTTGTCATGGCAACCAACCTCTGGTAGCTAGAACATGGTTAAAACCAGTCATAGCCTAAGGCAAGATAAATAAACTTCAGAAATAAACATGTTCGTTAATTAAGATAAAAAGAGCTTACAGCCGACTAGAGCGCCATATTTTTAATTGAGAAAACGCGGGATTTTTAATCATGCTAATATACTGCAATTATACGTACGGCATTAATTAATGAAATTAAAAATGATTTATATGAAGAGTAAATATAAAAAGATAGCGGGGGTAAAATAAGAGATTGAGGACCTGCATGTAACGTAATTATGTTGCGAAATTTCAGAGATTTCTGTATTTAATTAAGATCAATGTTTAATCTCGAGACTTGTATATAAACCCACATTTTTGTAAATAAAAGTCAGTAAATAAAAATGTAAGTAAAAATCAGACTTTGAGGAGTGATCCATTCAGATCACAGTCAGCTCTCTGAGAGCTCTTCATTCTCTGGAGAGAATTTCCCGCTCGTCGAACTTCTTGCCAACCAGAGATTGCAACGGGACCGCCGCTAGAGCCAACAAGCCAAAAGCCTTCTCTTGAAGACTTCAACACGATCGTATGATAGCGAACGTCAATGGTCTGCGGTCGGGGAAGATGTAAAGCCTACCCAAAGCTACCGGCACGAACGACTATATCTGCGACCCGCATCGATTGCTCTAATCAGTGGAGGGTCTGAATTCAATTATTGTACGGTTCCCTTGGCCAACGCAGCAATTGCTTCACGCTCGCTACCTCTTGACCGAACAACCCGTTACAATTGGCGCCCTATATGGGACCCTGACTGGTGTAGATGATCAAGCAGCCATCAAGAGGACATCTTGCTAAGAAGTCAACTCTAATACAGCTGATTGCGTTTACTACAACAAATTGCATACGTATTCCATACATTGGTCTGCCGTCGGGGATGCTGTAAAGCCTACCCAAAGTTACTAATTGGACTTACTAGCATTTCATAGTAATTTGCACTAAACAAAATCTACCTAACTCAGATTTCACCAAATGCTATCACTCGATATGCTGATGGAGTCTTCTGATTAGTGGATCTAAACCAATTGAAAAGTTTTCACAACGCTATCCCTAAAGATATGTTGCTTGTGCTTAACTTAGTAAAGTTGAAGAAGTCGATCTTGCGATTGCAAAACAAAGACAGTTTCTTACGATCGCCGATCTCAAGGATCGCAAAAACAAAGTCGATCTTTCGATCGCAAACAAGTCGATCTTTCAATCGCACAAGTCAATCTTTCGCAATCACCGATTTTACGGATCGCAAAAACAAGAGACTTAGCCAGGGGCGATTGCAAGATCAACCAAAAGCTCTTCTCTCTGACTAGTCACAGGCGTAATTAGTAGATCGAAGATCGCAACAAATGAGCAATTAAGTAATACACTTTTCAACTCGTAAATCTCTTTGACTTCTCAGCTCAAAGAGATAAAGATCCACTCAATGGATCGCAAGACAGCGATCGCAATTAACTATCATCAGATACGTTTACTCTGCGACTCGCCAAGCACAAACCAAGATCCCTTACAATTCAAGTAACAGTAGATCGCCAGATGAACATCCAAATGGCTTCAATATTCAATCAGCTATTCTTTCGGGTTGCTTCTCTGATGAATCTCTGCAACATGCTTTAAACTCTTGTGGACGATACTGACGAAACAGACAATCGTGAACAACTCGCAATCTCTGATCAATCCAGTATGAATGACCCATCACAATTGGCATCTGAATGCAGCAGACAACCTTCAATGGAACCTTCGACTCTATGTGTTGCAGAAAAGATCGCATCTGATCAACTTGCGATCAAAAAAGGATCGTCTGATTCAATGGGCAACTTGAAACCAGAACTCCACGTACCAGTACACAATGTCCCGCTGGTGAGGTGTGACATCCTCGGATGCTTGCACATCACATTACTCGACACCGGAGCATTCTGCAGTAACAGCATGGCCAATCTTTAAGCTGCTTGCATAGAGTTTTGGAAACCGCTGACCGAGGTAACGGATGACGAGGATATCACCTTAGCAGACGGCAGTATGATGCATGGTCGGAGATTCAAGATCACCCTTCCGATCAACATCGGAGGGCGAGCAATCGATCAACAGTTCCTGATATTCCCGGACCTGGACGCAAAAATGATTCTGGGGTGTGATTTCATCATATCCCATGATATTATTATAAGACTAGGAAAATGAACTTGGCATTTTGCCAATGATTCTATTAATGAAAACTTATTCCTTGGTAGCCGAGTCTTGTCCGCCGGAATTCCAGACACATTTCCTCCAGAAGACCTCACAGGACCTGTCTTGCTAAAAGAAGACCAACCGCTCGAGCATCCTTCATCTGCGGATAGTCAATCCGAAGATGATATAAGCAATCGCCAATTGGAGTCGGAGAGTCGCACATCTAAAACAAAGAAAAGGCGAGCTTCGAAGAAGAGTCTTAAAGCACGGAACCGTGAAGGCAAAGATTTGCCTCGGAAACGTAAAGACCCGAAACCACCAGACCCAGATTCACTGGACCACAAAGTCATTGCGAGTGGCACAATTTTGGTCGAACTCTGAGAGAACGAGGGCGCAAACCTCACACAAGAGGAGCGAACTCAATTCAACTGTTTACTCCACCGATACGAACACCTTTTCAAGATGCCGGATAAACCTACTCATAAGGCGATGCACACTATAGACATTATCGGCAACAAAGGGTACTATCGGAAACTACCACACATGTCTCCTGGCAAAACCAAGATCCTGCGAGAGATCGTCAACGACCTCTTGGATAAAGGTTAATATATCGTTCCAGCGGAAACTGATAAAGCTGTCATACCCGTTCTGGTCTGCAAACCTGACTTGAGCTGGAGTATGTGTGGTGACTATCGGCCCATAAACAAAAACTTTAAGGATGAAGCTTATCCTATGCCAAGGATCGACAATCTGGTATCCCTTGGAGCTAAACACCACTACTACTCACTAAACAGTTAAGCAATTGCAATCCTTTCTCGGACTTGCGAATTGGTACCGTAAACATGTACCGTCGTTTGCTAAAATTGCTCACAGTTGAGCAAGAAGCACAAGTAGAACTTCGACGAGAAGTGCCAAGATGCTTTTCAGCAACTGAAGGAGTCTTTATCAAGAGCTCCCGTATTGAAAGCTGCGGACTACGATCAACCATTCATCGTACATACTGATGCCTCCAAGTTTGCAATCGGTGCAGTTCTACTCCAAATGGAGGGAGAACTTGAACAGGTCATATAGTACGTTAGTCGGTCTCTTTCGGAAACTGAACAACGCTACTCTGCAGTGGAGAGAGAATGCCTCACTAAGGTATGGACCATTGAGTGATGGTATTACTATCTCGAAGACAACAAGTTCACTGTTGTCACCGACCACTCTTTGTTACGATGGGTCCTGAAAAAGACAGCCCCAAATGCCCAACTTGCCAACTGGGCACTTCGGCTACAACAATACAAGTACTGAGTGGTATATCAACCGGGGAAACTCAATGTCGTTGCTGACGCTCTGTCTCGCAGAGCTATCGCCGCATTGACACCGGACCTACCCTTGGTCACGCAACTACCCACTATCTCTGCAAGAGACCTTTGCCTGCAGCAATCGCAGGATGATGATCTCAACCAGCTAATAGGACAGCTTGAGGGGGGAGATCCCATCGCCACTTCGGATGATGGATTCGTCATGATAGATGGAGTTCTCTATCGATTTCCACACCACAACACAACTGAAGACAATTTCGCCTTTCTTACGGAAAGACGTCCTATACCTTTGGCACTCAGCACCAACAGCTGGACACCGAGGGCTCGTAAGCACTTCTATTGGCACACAATAAAAGCCGATATTGCCGAGCATGTAGCGACTTGTGTAGCCTGTAAAAAGTACAAGGCAAGCAACCAAAAACCTTCTGGGAAGATGATGCCCACGTTCACGCCAGACCGATGGGAGACACTAGCACTCGACCTTGTTGGTCCATTGCCAAGTTCGAGGGGATACACCCATATTTTCTCAGTTCAAGATGTTTCAACTCGGTTTGTAGAGCTGATCCCACTGCATTCAGTTATCTCCTTGAAAAATGCACAGCAATTAGTAAAAAGAATCTTCTTTCGGTTTGGTCTTCTGAAGACGTTACTCATGGACAACGGTGTGCAGTTTGCCTCTAACCTACTTAGAGACATCTGCAAAATTCTTGGTCTTAATCAGACTTTTACACCGCATTACCATCCGCAGAGCAACCTTGTGAAACATACACATCAAGAGTTAAAGATGATCATCATGATCGCAGTGGAAAACCAACACGATCAATGGTTCTGCCACTTAGCTGCTACAGCATTCACAATCAACAATGCCGTCAACAGCAGCACTGGCTTCACACCAGCATACCTTATGTTCGGTAGGACTCTTTAGAGATGTCGCCGCCATCAGCTATGACGTCATGCCGCCAAGAATCTCAGGAATGCCATCCACACTCCACAAGTGGTTCAAACAATTCTAAGCCAACCTGGAAGCAAGTCGTAAGACTGTCCAGAAGGTGAAAGAATGACAGGCAGAGTTGTATAATTAAAAGCGAAGAATTGTCCCAACTTATGAAGTTGGCGATCTTGTTCTTTTGGACACTCATCTAATTTCGAAAGCGGATGAAGGTTTTACTAAGAAACTCGCTCCAAAGAGAGGGCCCGTATGAAGTAAAGGAAGTTCTATCTCCTACAACACTACTACTCATTGACCCGAAAACTGAAAGAACTCTTGGACGCTATCATGTCTCCAACATTACACCGTTCAAGTTGCGAAACCTGAAACCCTTAACGAGTGTTCCAACAACAGCAATGATGACTGATCTTACGGACCCGGTATCACCAACACCGACCCAAGATCAACCAACACCTTCAGTGACGGTACCTCGAGTATGAGGCCAGCCACGTAAAGGCAAGAATCCTCCTACACAAAAGGATGAGCTCTCACAAAGAACTCTACCTCCACGGGAGAAGAAACCAATTGACAGGTTTGAAAGCTTGACTAAGCAAACGAGACACTCTGACACCTCAATCAGAGCAGACTCCCACTAACAAAATGTTTTACCACTTCCTTCTTCACTCATGCAAATGAGCTAATCAAGAAAAGGAAGCTGTTACATGCAGGACAATGAATTAGATATGACCAGGGCTTACACAAGTTAAATAAAACGAAATTAAAGAGGGAAATTTTTAGTTAAGTAAAGAACAATAATAATAATTATTATTGTATAATAGCAGAAAGTGCTTAACAAAATTAAAGACTGATTACAAGGGTTTGCGTTGTGTTTTTGTGGTCGATTTAAAAGGTTATGTAATCAGTCCGATTTTTGATTAAAGTTAGAATTTAATTTAATGAATAAATGGCTTAAGAAGACTCAACCATTCCGCAAAGCTGATTGCATTGACCAAGTTTTTAATGATTTTAAACTGTGAGACAACATAATAATATAAAATTAAAGTTAACTATAGCCAGGATTTTTAAATATTGAAAATATCGATTATCGATAAAGAAATCGAAAATAATATCAATTTTATTTAAATATCAATTTAAGATCGATTATACTAAGGTATCGATAAGGTATCGATTATATTAAGGTATCGATAAGGTATCGATTATTTAAGTATCGATAAGGTATCAATTATTTAAGTATCGATTACTATAAGAGTATCGATATATCGAGCGATAGTTAGGAGGTAAACAGTTGCAAAGCAATACAAACAAAATAAATTGGAGAAATTAAACAATAGATTCTTAAGGAATCTTACAAGTGGTTCAAAAGACCCGCGAATTTGGCTTAGCAGCAAGGTAAACTAATACCTTGATCAGGTAGACGATTACCTGGGAAGGTAGAGAAATTAAGGCCTATACTTTAAGCCTGGCGGGGTTAAACTTAAGTTTAAATAATGGTTGCTTGAAGAGCAGAAAAATAAATAAATTTACTTGAAGAGTAAATTTGATACTGTTTAATAAAGTTACAAAGAGAGACAGACTGGCTATGTTAAGTAATATAAGATTTACAATAGAGAGTGGCTTACCTTGGGCTGTAGTAATTTCTTATGTTTTTCCGCTGGAAAACTTGTAAAAAAGAAAAAAATTTTGTTTTGGATCTTCAAGAGTTGAGGGTAATTGTTTATATGGGAGAATTGAAGCACAAGATTGTTTAACTTTTACAAAGTTTATTTCAAAGTTTAAGTTCCCAAAATACCAACATACATACACAAGCACAAGTTTTCTTTGTCCCGAAATTGTTCACAAGGTAAGTTTCACAAGATTTATGGCATTAAGTTACATAAGAATTTTATAATAAATTTAATGCCATAAATTAATTTAGATTTCTAAATTCCGCACTTTAAAACATTAATTTATAAATTTAATCATCGCTCATCGAACTTCTTGCCAACCGGAGATTGAAACAGGACCGCCGCTAGAGCCAACAAGCCAAAAGCCTTCTCTCGAAGACTTCAACACGATCGTACGATAGCGAACGTCAACGGTCTGCGATCAGGGAAGCTGTAAAGCCTACCCAAAGCTACCGACACGAACGCCTATGTCTGCGACTTGCATCGATTGTTCTAATCAGTAGAGGGTCTGAATTCAATTATTGTATGGTTCCCTTGGCCAACACAGCGATTGCTTCGCGCTCGCTACCTCTTGACTGAACAACCCATTACAACGTGTATAAGTTTATTTTAATTCTAAAGAAATTTTACTTCAACAATATAGTGTCGTTATTTTTATCGGTGATTTTATTGAACGATTTTTAAAGATGTAGAGTGGGTGGATGACGTGAGAGAGTATAGGTGTACAGGGTGTTCCAAGGTTTTTATCCAACACTTATTTTATTTCCAACTGCGAGCACGAGTTCTGCGCTAACTGCAAGATAGTGACAGAAGGCGGCGCAAGTGACAGATGGAGGTGTCCCAAGTGCAGAGAGAGTACAACGCTTCCGCTGTTATCTTCTCACACAATTCCAACAATTTTCTACAAGCAATTATTTTAACAATATTTTCCCATTTTTCAAACTGTACCATATTAATAACTTACTTAATGGAGAATGTGTGCTGCTGAATGTGCTTAAGGCACTTCAATTGCCTAAGACTCTGTTGCAATTGGCGAAGAACTGGTGGTCTCAGTTGGCCATGGACTGAGGGTAGTGGGTCAACAGTTGAGCGCACCCTGTACACCCATACTCTCCCGCGTCATCCACCCTCTCTCTCTCTCTCTCTCTGCTATTATTATTATTTCAATTAAGAATTAAGATTTGGGCATTGAATTAGATGACGTGGCAGTGGGTGTGTTGGCTATCTAAAAAGAGAGCGTTTGAGGTGTTTGCTCGTTGATCTCAGCGCAAATTGTGCGTTAGAAAAGGTTCACAATTACACTCGTATCTCTTGCGAATGCTATCAAGCCCTTTTGTATTGACTTAACCTTATTCAATTAGAAATATTATCAAACCTTATTTTAAGTGTATGCGATTACAGCGCAAGTATAGTAGAAGTGTAATTAGCGTAGAAAGCAGGTAGGAGTGGTTTAAAAACCAGGGCTTGATATTTATTAAAAATAAACTATAACTTCAAAGATACGGTTAAAAAATAATCTTTATTATTTATTGTTAAATAGAAATTAATAATAATTTTACGTGGATTTGGCTTTGAAGGTGACGCGATAATACGGGGTGTCGTCTTCCATTAAATGCCCCATCTGTTGATTGCTACACAGTGCACGAAATGACATGGTTTAAGGAGCACGAAATACCATTGCGTCTTTTTAGGAATATTCCGCTCTACACTCTTCTCCACATTAGCCATTGAATTGTTCCTATTAGGCAGGGTGAGGGTCATTAGGTAAGGAAAGGACTTAGGGAGGTCCTTATCCCATTGGCCCTGCAAGAAGTTCACTACTACCGAAAGCCTTTGTTTTTTATTTTCGTTTATTTCGTTCAAAATGAACTTCCATTATCTTTTTTTCTCATTTTCCATTAGACAAATACATTTAAAATATTTGTATACAAATAGACATAGTAACAAGTCTAAGTTTAATCACAAGTGTCAGCGCACACTCAACTCAAAACATCTAGGTTTTTACAGAGGAACAACAATGGCCAACTTTGGATATTTTGTAAGTACAACACCTTAATTTAAAGATTCAAAACGAGTACTTGAAGTTTCAAGCACAAAAATTAATGTTAATTAATAATTTTTTGTAAAGGTTTGAATTTTTTTCAAAGCGATTTTCAATTCATTATTTTTTTTTTTGAATCAGGTTTTAGTAGTTGTGATGGTGGGATTAAGGGCGTCAGGAAGTGTCCATTCTCAGTCCGCAGTGTCTGCATCGGCTGTGAGAGTTAAACCCCAAGGCAAACGAGAGTTTCTATCTGGAGCCTTCTTCGGAGAAGAGGGAGGATATGGAGGTGGACACGGGGGTTATGGCGGAGGGTATCCAGTAACTGGAGGAAACTCTCATTATGACCACTATGCAGGATCACCCCTGGCTTATGCCCAAGCAGTGTATCCAGTATATGGAGGAGATACTGTAATTATAAAGCTTACGGAAGAGGGGGATACGGAGGTTAAGCTGTGTATGGTTACGCTCAAGCCTACCCAGCGTATACTGGTCACTATACCCACTATGCATCTCCTTATGGATATGGTAGTCAAGGCAGCTATGGTCATTTTCGATACCCCATTCAAACTCACCACGCTCACTATGGACATTACGATTATGGAAAATAAGAAATTTCTTTATTTTGCACATTATTGAATGATTTTTAACTCCACCACACAAAAAAATTCATTTTAATTTAATGTTTATTATTTATTCAACTTATTTACCAAGAAGTTGGATGAAGTTAACCTAGTAAATAAGTTTTAGTTAAGCTTTAAGTAAAGTTCTTTTAGGTCTTTATGTAGTTTTAAAAATTTGTTTTATTTATTTATTTATTTTATTGTTATTATCTGTTTTTTGTTTATTTTGTTCAAATTTTAATTTTTAGAATATTAAATATTTACTGTTAGCTTAATGATGTTTATTTTATTAAATTATATAAAATTAATGGTTTTAATGGTTTGTTTGTTTTTTTCGCATTATTCTAAAGTTGTTAAGCCTTTGCAATTTATTTTTTTTTACATATTTTGTAGGTTTTATTTTTTGGATATTGGCATATTTTTGTTTTAAATTAGTTTTAGCAAAATTATTTCTAAGTGATTTTTTTGTTGTTTTTAAACTTCTTACTACAGTATTTCATTATTTTAGATGGTTGTAAACTGTTTTTTTCATTCTTTCCAGTTTTGTTACGATTTTAAAGGCAAAAACTAGTATTGATTTTTTTCGTTGTTGTTTTAATTATTGACGTTCGGACCAAAAGCCATACAAAAAAGAGAGCCAGCGACTGCCAGTGTCAGCGACTTTAGAGTCCAGAATCTTTCTTTTCATTCGGAGTTTTAGTATCAATAATTTTGGACATACATGTAGGCCTATATATTAAAGGAAACATTAGATTATTTATCAGTTGGTTTAATTGGAGCCATTTTTTACATTTTTGTTTTTAATTATTAAAATGTGATTATGTTGTAATGCATACGTAAACCATTTTTTTTAAATTATTTTATTTTGCTTAAAACTGCAAATTTCTGCAGTTAATTTTGTTTTTAATTCATAAAACTTATACTTTAATGAAATTTGATTAAAGAACTTTCTGCCTCCCACCTTAATTTTCATATTTTTAAAGTATCAAATGTTTTTTTATTTTATATTTATTTAATTTTAAAATTACCTGTGTAAATGTACACCGTGAGGCAAAAAAATCGAGAACCGGCAAAAAAGGTCACAACTTTGTGAAAAATGATTCGATTTAAATTAAATTTGGCACTTACATAGAACAATAGTGTAGGAATAAAAGTAAATTATCAAATATGCTCCAAGTGTCCTCCGGCGGAATTTACACAAGCTCGAAGTTTAACGTGCCATTTTTGGATTGCCGAGTCGATTATACTCGTACGCTGGTCCACATCAATCCAAGTTTTTCTTAATTTGAAGCTTCAAGTCATCGAGAATTGATTGTATTAAACCCGGAGTTAAGATCGATGGAAAATATTCCAGGGATGAACTTTTGACCAAAACACACTCGCAATGACGTGAAACTTCGTATTAAGAAAATTTGGATTAAACTCGAAAAGCTTACAATTGACTCTGCAATCAAAAAATAGCGTATTAGACTTTGGGCTTGTGCAAAATCTGCCAGAGGACACTTTGAGCATATTTGATAATTTATATTTGTTCCTACATTATTGCTCTATGTAAGTGCCAAATTTAATTTAAATCGAAACATATTTTACAAAGGTGTGACTTTTTTTTGCCTCTGGGTGTATATGCTCAAATGTAAACCTAAATAAAATGTAGTATAATTAATTAAGGATGTAAGATGGTAAATCAACACCCAAATGCTAATTGCTTTCAACTTTCTTTTCTATTTGTTTCCATTTTAATTCTCTATATTAATTTCTCTCCATTGAACAATATGCTTTTTTAAATTAAAGCCTTTTAATTGTTTTCTTTTTTTCTAAGGAATAAAAAACAATGGTTAACTATGTATGTTTTGTAACTATATTTTTATTATCTGTTTATGTAGCAATGACTTTGATTCATCAAACTCAGATTAGACTCTCAAATACACCTAGAACTCGCTTTGAATCTTTTAATTTTATGGCGGTTTTATAGTTGTTGAGTAGGGTGGTACAGGAGGCTCAACCAAAAAACCAAAAATAAAAAATTTTTTTGTTTAAAAAAAATTTAACACAAAAATATCGTACTAATCCTCTTATTCAGATACAACACTAAACAGGTAAGTGTTAGTGGTCATTAGCTAAATTATATTCCCCCCCCCCCCTCCCTTTTGTGTAGGCAAAGCAAAATTTTTGAGTATTTTAGCTGCGCATAAATCTTGAGCGAAGAGAGCGCGGGTGGAGAACAAGGCGGAGTTTAAAGGAAGGAAAAGTCAATTGTTTTTAAAATAATCAATACTTCTTAGTTATTGATTTTGAATACAAAATGAAGATATCATAATGATTTTGTTCTGCGGTTTCTCCGCTGCTGTGACTTTAACGGCGACCTGGCTAAGAAGACCGTGCACCTAAATTTTATTAACGTGAATAAAAACAACTATTCATGTGCATTTACGTATAATTCTTTTTACCATAGAAGGGATCAAAAGCAATATCATGTCGTTTTATTTATTTCAAATATTCTCCGCGCTGTGTAGGCCTACCCACAGCAACATTACTGGCAAAAATTAATGAACACTTTTCATGTTGTAAGACGTTGAAATTGATTTTGTTGAAATCCATTTTTGCTAAGAAACGAGTGCTATTAATATTGAGTGCTGCTGCTAGCAACACACGCCCCTTGGCTGTATATTTCTTACAGCGAGTGTCATTGATTACTCGATTAATTAATCCATATGTTTTGTGTAGTTCACCGCTATTTATTATCTCGTAGCAACTAATTCAAAACACAGTACAATTTTCCCATTTTTAAATGTGTTTTTCTATGTGCAGCACACGTAAAAAATTATTTCCCTGAGAGTGTGACTTAATTTGTTGGTCAGCGTCCGTTTGTGCAGGTAAAATCAGCATTTGTTGTTACATTCTTAGACGTATTTTCACTAGAGTAAAAAATTATAATAATTATAAAAATTTAAAAAGTATTCAACATTGCGCATCTTAAACTGACTTTACACGAAGGAATATTAATGAAAACGATACTAATTCTGGTCTCAATTGTGTTTAAGTAAGGAAAAACAATTTCCAGAAAACCATATTAGTAATGAACACTGCAATTCAGTGAGAGTAGAAAAGTGAGGGATCGATAGTTGTCCAATCGATAGTCCTTCACTTCATTTCCAAAAACAACCTCCCTATCTCTCTCTGTCTTAGATCGGTTTGAATGGCGAAAGACACTCTGTACCAGGCTCAGTGGCTTCTAATTATCCTCCTCAGCTGCTACGGACTAAACGAGTCCAAGCCTTATCTCAAAATTTACAACTGTTTGGTCAACATCCCTATGGCTTTCTTTGCTGTCCTATTAACAATAGGTGCTGCTTTTATTTCAAACCCAAGAAATATCCCTGAGATAGATAATGAAAAGAAAAAATTCCTAATTTACGTAAAACTCATTCTCGTTGCAAATGGCGCCTGCTACGTACTATGTCGCTTCAAAAAGAGATACTTCAACGCTCTCTTACAGCAACTCAAAAACTACGAGATGTCGGAAAATGTTTCCAGAAAAATTCGAAAATTCAGCTCCTATTTTTTCCCCCTTTTTTTTCACTAATTTTATTATTTTCGTTTTGAAATACGCATTCGAGTGGGCCAATTATTTATTTGTAATTTGTTTATTTCTCCCGCCTAATTTTTTCTTATGTTTCTTCACGTATTGTTTACCCGTGTGCGTCCTACCCGTCTGCGTGGTTCCTTACTACATCAACTGCACTCTGAACGAGAGAGTGGAAGAGATCGAGATGTGTAAGTCTCCATGGAGAAGAGCCAGACTGACCACTCGTCTCATCTTCTTTTCCACTTGCCTCAACTCACTCGTCAAAGCAACCAACGACTACGGAGCTCCTTTAATGTTCCTGTTAAAAACGACTATTATTATGGTGTCTGTCTTGGCTATTAAGAATGTAGGCCTATTTTATAATGGGAATGAAAGTGGTAACATATTACGTGAATTTGAAAATATAATGGAATGTGTTCCTTGTTTTCTTTCTTTCCTCTTCTACCTGTGGTATCTGCGAGTGGCCCCCTCTACCAATCAAATAGTAAATGCATTAGTTTTAATTTACAAGAGTCGATTAACAATAAGTTCTTCGTACAAGTAGCGGTCTGCGATGGCCTTAGTGATGGCAGAGGGCGTGATCATGGATGACCAAGGAATGTCCCGTGAGCCCATCTCACACATTCAACTGCTCAGAGTGAGTGCTATGTAGTTATTTAATTGTTAAATTGAAACGCTTAAATAGTTGTAGTTTATGTGGCTACTAAGCCAATAATAATTGAAATTAAATCTATTTTTTACAATTGATATTCAGACGAGAGTTGTGCACTTGGCCCACCTCACCCACTCCTATTTTAACCAGGAGCAATTGACCCTGCTGCTTGATGCGGTGGATGAGACTGATTTCCCATTGGTCAGTTATAATTGGGTTAAACTTTTAGTATATTATACCGGGTGTCCGAGAAGGTACTGGACGATAAAGAATTGGAATTAAAAAAAAACTAGCCAAGCTAAAAACTTAAAAATGGTGTCATTTTAAAGAAAAACTCAGAGAGTTTTTTGGGTAAAA
>JAQGAZ010003064.1:0-13548 GCA_034692225.1 Polydesmus complanatus
ATAATCAAATAAAACTCGGGCATAACGAAGCAGGACAGCAATCATGTAAAATTCGGTTATAACGAAACAATCAAGTAGAACTCGGATATAACGAAATAATTAAAAAACTTGAGTGTAGCAAAATAATCAAATAAAACTCGGGCATAACGAAGCAGGACAGCAATCATGTAAAATTCGGTTATAACGAAACAATCAAGTAAAACTCGGGTATAACAAAAACTCTGATATAACGAAATTATCAAAAAGGACTCTGATATAACGAAGTCATCAAAAAACTCGTCATAAAACGAAATCGTTAAAAAAATACTCTGATATAACGAAATCATCAAAAAAACTCTGATAAAACGAGATCGTTAAAAAATACTCTGGTATAACGAAATAATTTTAAAAAAGCTCTGGTTTAACGTAATATTAAAAAAAATTCCGATATAACGAAAGATTTTCTTCCAGAAACAAATCTATTCGTTACATCAGAGTTTTGTGTAGAACGAAGCAGACAAATGTTAAAACGGATCAAACCTTTTGTTCTTCCAATCGAATGACTTTCCCTCATTTAATAAGCATAATAATTATTATCATCTGCGAGGACGAGAGGAGGAGAGCCGCCAGGGGGAGAGAGGGAAGGGGGAGGGGGAAGGGGGAGGGGGAAGGGGGAGAGGGAAGGGTGAGTAGACAGACGGTTGGGGTGCGGAAGAGGAAGCGGAAGTGAACTATGGTTTAATTAGTTAATCAAATATTTGAGGCAAAACTTTTTTCTGTGGCTGCCAACAATTGACGTGTAATTGACAGGTGAGGCGGAAGAGGGCGTTGTTTGGGGGAAAGGGGAGGCGGGGCTGGAAGGGTTGTGGCGCAGGGGGAGGAGCCTACGCTGTGACTCGCGCGTCCCGGAATCATAATAATTAGCAGAGGGAGACAAAAATTACACGTTTCGTTAGATGAAAGGAGAAGCGATTCGCTTCACGATCCGTTCACATATCCCCGCTTCACTGCGCATTCCCATCCGCGAGACCCGTTCGGTACATTTCAACTCTTACATTTAGATCCGTTACTTAAGTTCTTATTCTCATTTTAGATCCGTTCTTTAATCTTAATCGGTTCGAAAATCGTTAATCTCATCTTTGACCCGTTCATTCACGCTAACTCTAAATCTTGATCCGTTCGAACTCTTTTTATTTTTGACCCGTTCTTTAATCTGCTGACTTATTTTTTTTGATCCGTTCTTTGCTATCTGTTCTCAAGTTTTGATCCGCTCTTTCACCGTTTCAATCTCGCCCGTAATCCCTTACAACTTTGATCCGTTCTTTTATTATCTCGAATTTGACCTCTTTCAATAACATTATGATTTTTGATCCGTTCGATTCACGTAAAAAAAAAATCTGTTAATCCGTTCATTTTTTTTTTAATCCTCTCACATAATTTAATTTTTTTTTTTAAGAGGAGATTTTGTGATCCGTTCGGCTGCTCTTTTATCCGCTCTTCCCTTTCATTCTTCCGTTCACTTCCGCTTTCTTTCAGTTTCAATTATTTTCTTCCCACCCTACGAACCCTCCTCTCCAATGACGTCGCATAATCAGAATAATAATTTTTCGCCGCCATCTTCCCTCCCCCCCCCCCCTACCCTAGGCGGTTATTTTTAATTATCGATCCGATTCGTTCGCTAATTTATGGGCTATTTTTAAATCTCTCTCTCTCCCCGCCTGACGCTTTCGCATATCGATCCGCTCAATCACTCCCTCCCGCCACCACCCACCAGACAGACTGCAATCGAAGATGAAAAACATCTACCAACGCCGATTCAAAATATCATCGATTATTTAACTAAAAAAAATAATTATAATTAAAAAAGTTAATTAAAATAATTTTTTTTTTTTTTTTTTTTGGCAGCGGAAGTTGGTCGAACTCTTAAAAAAATTTCGATTAATTAGTACGAATCGAGAAGTCTAATTAAAATTGGCGCCCTTATGCTCCCTTTCGTCGTAGCGCTACATCAAATTAAAAACCAGGCTTGTCCCATGCATTTTCAATGTGAGAAACCTTTTTTTTTTTCAGACTTACACAAAATAAAAAAATATTTTTTAAAGACCGGACTTGTCCCATGCA
This sequence comes from Polydesmus complanatus, assembly GCA_034692225.1. NCBI lineage: Eukaryota > Metazoa > Arthropoda > Diplopoda > Polydesmida > Polydesmidae > Polydesmus > Polydesmus complanatus. The sequence continues at coordinate 2,101 of JAQGAZ010003064.1, forward strand.
TTTTCAATGTGAGAAACCTTTTTTTTTTTCAGACTTACACAAAATACATGTAGTAAAAAAAAGAATTTAAAAAACCGGACTTGTCCAATGCATTTTCAATGGAATAAACCTGTTTTTTTTTTTCTCGTTTATTTCTTTTTAATTCGAATCAATAATAAAAATATTATCATTGTTTTCAAGCTGTTTCCGGCTAATAATTTCACAAAATGCCCTTCAAACTATAATAAATTTCGATAATGACGTAAATGGCCCTTACCTAAATCGTTTAAATGGGCCAAAAAGCTATTATTTAAAAAAAAAATAATAAAATAAAATTGAGTTCATAAAGCGTACGTGTAGAATGCGATTTCCATAGGACAAGTCCGGTTTTTCTACATTTCAACGCCATCTAAACTGAGTAATCAGACTTGTCCAATGCGCTTTCTATAGGACTAGCGTTGTTTTTGATCTCAATCCCTTCGCGGGCTATCTCAACGAGAGACTAATGGTGTTTTTGACCTGCCAGAGCCCGCACCGTCCACGCCCCACACACCGCCAGCTGATCCAACACACCTTGACAGCTCCGATGACGTCACCCACCGCGCACTTGTCGTCTGCTCTCGTTAACCTTTCCCTTCACTTCTCCGTCGTTGTTTATTTAATTTGTCTGCAGCGCCCTCTGGCGTGTCGCAGGGGGGTTGAGGGAAGGAAGGGAGGGGGGCGGAAGAGGAAGATTCATCTTCGTGGCTTTGTTTACCCGTTGACAGCTCGATAGGTGGCGCTCGTTACGTGTTGTCCGCCAGAGGGAGTCGCCACTTCACTTCCTATGTCTACACTTCACTATTATTAAAATACATGTACAACCTTTCTTTTTTTTTTTTTTTGCTACATTTTTTTGGGGCCCCAAAAAACTCATTACAAAATTATGTTGATTAAATTCATGGGGCCTACAGTAAAGAACATTAACAAACTGTTTCTAAGACCGTAAAATATTAATTAAAAAAAAAAAAGAATTTATTTCGAATATTAAAAAGTAGGCCTACAAACTGGAATTTTTTTGGGCCCTCAAAACATTTACAAAAGATATTTAAGAAATTTTAAAAAAAAATGGGGCCCCCCCTGTAAATTATTACAAGTGACATTCAATTTTTTTTTTTTTTTTTTTGGATTTTCAGGCCTAAAAACCAATTTTTTTTGTGGTCTCTAAATCTCTAATTTTTTAAAAAAAGGTCTTTATCAATCTCGAACAAAATCCCCAAAATTATTTTCTTGGAGCCCCCGAAATATAAAATAAAACTTTAATCTTGAATTTCTAAGTCCAAAAATTAAGGGCCACAAATTTCAGCTTATAAAATTTTTTTTTTAAAAACCCAATAGAAAAAATGTCGTGACCTTGGGCCCATATTATATATTAATTTAAAAAAAAAAAAAAGCCTGGGACCCCAACAACAGATGCTGATCGGATGCGTTTTGAAGGTTAAGAACTTCAGCCAAAAAAAAAAAAAAACAACTTCTGCATATTAATTAATTAATCCAATACATAATAATAGTAATCGAAATACTGTACATACAATAATAGAAATTAATTAAGGCTTATTACGTAACAATGGGGAAAAAATTCATTTTGCATATTCAACTCCACTCCGCATCCGCCTTCCGTCTTAATTAAAACTCGTTAATCCGTTCTTTAAGTCGGCTAACCTCTTTCTTTTGGTCTCTATGGTTTTAACTCGCACCTTATTCGATCCGTTCTTAATTTCAATTTTGACCCGTTCTTTTAAATACGATCTCTTTATTTTGATCCGTTCATAAAATTTATTATTATTATTTATGAGTCATTATGACCCGTTCTCAAATCGATCATCTGATTTCTGATCCGTTCTTTAATCTCTCACGTGCTTAAACCCAGTTTAAGGTTTGTTGAAACCGGTTTGATGCAAGTTTCAATCCAGGTTTAGAAAATGTTTAATCTGGTTTCAAGGAAATAGTTTACAGCGCATGCGCCAACACATTTTTTTTTCTAAATAAATAAGTAATAATAATAATTATAGCAAAAAAATTTTCCATGGCTAAATCCGCAGCCACCTAAACTTAAAGGCCCCCACGTACTCGCTCGGGGGGCCCAACACTTCCTCCCCCTTACAACCAAACCTCATTTTCAAACAAAAAAAATAAATATAAACCACCAATTTAGAAATCCCCGGCTATTAAAAAATAGCTAATTAGCCACACCCCCTCCACTTGCCCGGGCCCCTCGAAGAGAAAGGGAGCAGGGCCCCCCCCCCATCCCCCGCTACGGCTCATCTCGTGAGTTGAGTTTAATAAGAGCGGGTCGCACGCGTAGAAACAAGTCGTAAAACGCGGATTGGCTGACCCGAGCCCCGCCCCCCCCTTCACCTGCGCGCAGGGGGCCCCCACCGCCTCCCCTTCCGATTACGCCGCTCGTAACTCACGATAATAATAGAGCGCGTTGTGAAGCGCCCCGGGGCCTTCTCTCACGCCACCCCACTCATTAAGGGGTTTGCGCGGGGGGCGCGAGAGGAGATTTACATATCAAAGTGATTTATAAATCACTCTTTTATTTAAAGCAATCAATTTATATACAAAATAAATGCGTAGGAATTATTAATGGGCCCCTTAACGGCGAAGGGCCTCTCGAAGGTGCCCTTGGGGTAGTGGTGCACGGGCACCTCACACGTGTTTCTCTGCCTTTTTTCTATCTTTAGTGAAACCTTTTTTGTTGATTTTTTATCCTTTTTTTTAGTGGAGGAATTCACATTAGTGATTGCTTTTCGTGTTTAGTGCGCGTCTGTTTTTCTTCAAAACTTTATTAAAATTATTATTCAAGACTTTTGAAATAGTTTAGTGGATGCTTTTAAGCGTTTAGTACGTGATTTAGATTGTCTAAAGAGTGATTTGATGAGATTAGTGAGTGTTTTAGATGGTTTGTGAGTTTAGTGGGTGGTTTAGAGATTAGTGAGCAACTTAAAAAACGGTTAGCAAGTGCTTTTAAAGAAATTAGTGAACGATGTAAATAGTTTAGTGATTTAAAAAGTTCCGTTGTAGGTTTAAATAAGATTAGTAAATGCCTTAGAGATTAGTGAATAGTTTTCAATTTAGTAGGCTACGTACGCTGTACTAAATTTTAAAATTTTTAGTAAGTGTTTTAAACAGTTTAGTGGATACAGTACACATTTTTAGTAAGTCCATCTAATTTAAAAAAATTAGTGATGATTTAAAAGTTTAGTAAAGGTTTTAAAGCGCTCACTGAGTGGCTATTAAAAGTTTAGTGAGCGATTTAAAAATTCGGTAAGTATTTGTCTGAGATTAGTGACTGTTTTAGTGGGGTAAATTAACACATTTAGTGATCGAAAGCGTTTAGTAAGTTCACACAGTGGTTAAGTGAGCAAAATCAACACGCGTAGTTTAGTGAGCGACACTTAAAATTGGACTTGAAAGCAAAGTTGAGCCCAATATTTTTGACTTATGATCGTTAAGGGTTGAGTTTGGCGCCTGACGTGCGGGGTTGGCGCCTGAAGCCCTGAGCGGAGTTGGCAGCGCTCCAAGTGTACCGAGCGAAGGAGAGCGAGCGCTCCAATTGCAATGGGATTTGGGTGTTAAAGGGTTGCGGCGTTATCTCATTGGGAGCTCACTCTGCACCGGAAGTGAGAAAGGGCAGCGATCACGAGCTCTACACGCGCTGCGCGAGAGAGCAACGAGCAAGGGCACGAGCTGAGCGAGGAGCGAAAAAAGGATTTTTAAAATTTAATAACAAAAACACGAAAAACAACTTAAAAGAACGAAAAAATATTTTTTAGAAAAAAAAAAAAATATTTTCATTAAAAAAAAAAAATTTCGAGAAAAAAAATTTCGAGAGAAAAAAATTAAAAAAAAAATTTTGAGAAAAAAAAATTAAAAAAAACAAAAAACATTAAAAAAAAAAATATTTTCATTAAAAAATTCTAATGAATGAAAAAAAAAAACATTTTCCCTTCTTCATAATTAAATAAACTACTGCCATTTAAAAAAGAAATAAATAAAAGTTAACAAAAACATTTTTTTTAATAAAAAAAAAAAAAAATGGGGCAAAAATTGGTAAAAGTTGTTAAAAATAGAAAATTGGGAATTTTTCTCTCAATTAAAAAAAAAAAAATTTTTTCGACTTTTCTTTTAATAAAAAAAAAAAAAAAAATTCCGTAGCTGCTGTCACATATTTGCAGAGAGTTGACCGCGTTTTTTAGTGTTGGCGCATGCGCACGACGAGTGGTAGGGCGAAAGTGTGTTACACAAACGGTACATTGATCCACAAAATGGCGAACGACAAAAATAAAAATAAACGACAAGAACGAATCAAACGCATCAAAATACACGTGTAACCTAACGAAAAAAAAAATAAAAATGGCGGCCACCCAAAAAAAAAAAAAAAAAAACAAGATGGCGACGGGCGTTGATATTCATCGCGTGTTAATCTTCGCTCATACGCGCCATCATTTTCGCACGCGCAGCTTAGATTTATAGAAAAATCGATCGGCGATGATTTAGGGGGCCCCTTCCGCCCCAGCCCCCACCAACGATGACCTTTAGCTGAAAAGGTCACCAGCCTCAGGCGCCGCCGTCTCCCGCGCCACTCTCATTCAAAGCGTTCACTTATGAGATAAGTCTCACCTCACACTTACTTTTCAACTTAATAGTTAATACGTTTTAGTCGCCGATTTTATTATTTTAGTGGCCAATTATTAACTTTGGTCGCCAATTTTAAAGTTTCAGTCGCCAACTTAGAACGTCAGTCGCCAATTTCAACATTTTCGTCGCCAATTTTAATATTTCGGTCGCCAATTTTAATGTTTTGGTCGCTCAGCTTAAAGTTTTAGTCGCCAATTTATGACGTCACTCGCCCATTTCAAAATTTTAGTCGCCATGTTCTGACGTCAGTTGCTATTTTAAACTTTTTAGTAGCCAATTTTAAAGTTTTGATCGCCAACTAAACACATTTTTTAGTCGCTAATTTAGAGGTTTTAGCCCCCCTCCCCAATCTTACGGCGTTTTTGTTGTCAAAGTGACACTTAAAAAAAACTTTAAGTTACAGTTTTCATCCGCAGAGTTCATCTTAAAATATGCCCGACTTAAGCTAACTTCAAGTTTTAGGAGAAAATAAAATTAAAGTTATACTTAAGTCGACCTTAAAAGACAACTTAAAGAAAAAGAAATTTTAAAGTTAAAATTAAAACTTAATTAAGATTCTGAGCTTAAAAGTTTCACTAAACGCGAGTTTAAGTTTCAGTAAGTTGAATGTTAAGCTCAACTTAAGCTGCGAACGCCATTTTAAAAGCCTAACTTAAGTTTAATTAAGTAAAATTTAAGCTCGGTTTAAAGTTGACTTAAGATCCACGCTAGTGGCGCCTGCAGCTTAATTCTAGTCGCCATTCATTAAACGACAGTTGCGCGCGACAGTGTTGCCATAGCCAGCCAACGCAAAAAGTGTACCGGAAGTGGAGGCTTAAATTTCATCTCCTATAATTATAATATACGATGAAGTAAATTTTTTTTTTGTTGGTTTATTTTTGCGGGGTAAATTTTTCCGCGAAGACGGAATTTCATAACGGAGTTTTTTTTTTCCCCCGTCAGCAGCGGATGGATTTACGATCTCCGTTCCAGGAAAAGAGAGGAGAGAGAGAGCGCCTCTAGCGGTCAACCCTCTCTCCAGGGGCTATTTATATATAACGCAGGGGGCGAACAACAAGGCCCGGCACATCAACCGCGCTCCACGGGGGCCCAACATACGACAACACATTCAATTACATATTCAATACAAAAAAAACCAACATGGCGGATCAAAAAAAACCGGAAGTTAATGCCTTAAGAACATGTTATAGAACATTTTTTAAGTTTAATTTTATAAAAATGTCAGAAAAAAAATGGCGCCCAAAATGAAAGCGCGTTTAAAAATTATTATGGTAATAAAATTACGTCATCAATTAGTTTCGAATTGAGTTTGAAAACCGGAAGTGGTGATTTTTGAGTAAAAGAGAGGAGCGGGAGCAGGGGGCTGGGAGGTGCGTGGCCCCCGAAAGTGGGTCACTGCTCAAGTTCTATAACCTTTAATTCCGAGGACATGAGCGCGCACTCGTTTTTTTAGATTTCTTTATAAACCGGAAGCTGCGACTCTTATTCGGAAAAACAAAGCGAAAAACGCAAAAAAAAAATGTAACAAAAAAAAAGCGTTTTGACAAAAAAGTAAAAAAAAAACGCATTTTGCGATATTAAAAAATAAAACCTCAAAACAGAAATTGAAAAAAAATAATAAATCGAAAAATATTTTGGATTATTATAAATACCAGAAATGCAATAATAAGATGAAATTGAAGCGCCGATGGATGAGAATGTGACCCTCATTTCCCCCCCCCCCCCCCTCCCCCCCAGAAATAAAATTGAAATTTAATGCGATTTATTTACTGCGTTAACCGGAAATTCTTACACAAAAACCCAGATAATTTTTAGCAATAATTGAGAAGCACAACAATAATTACATGTAATAACAACGTTAATATAAGTCTAAAAGCCGGAAATCAAATTTGCCATAAATTATTTTTGGCGATGAATAAGGTGGAAGCCCCTAATGACGTCAGTGGTCTCACAACGCAAAGCCATAAATACCACAATCTCCTTTTAAGTTTGAACCGAAAATAAGGTCTTAATAAACCGGAAATTGTATTATAAAAACACAACCGCATGACCAATACCGTACTTGAACTTTACAAAAAAAATATTTAAGCCGGAAATCAAACAAAAAAAAAAAAATTTTTTTTTTTGGTAATAAACGAGAATTTAAAAAAAAGTGACGTCATAGGACCTGTAATATACTAAACTGACCAAAAAAAATGGCGCACACCTTCACTATTAAATTTATTTAAATCTCGCGGTTTAAAACCGGAAATCAAACATAAAAAAAAATCTTAGAAAAAAAAAACCCCATTAAAATAAAAACGACCTAAAAAAAAACTGTGACGTCAAAATGGGCCCTTAACGTAAAATGCCCCTTAAACATATTTCACCATACAATAATATTAATTAAACCGGAAATTAAGATCATCTTCAAACAAGAAATAAGAGCAAAAAAAAAAAAACGCGGAAATTCTAAAAAAACAAAAGAAAAATGGACTCAAAACACGTGACGTAAAAAGGTCCTTAACATAAAAAGACCCCAAAAAAAATCGTACTACATAACCTCGAGCGGAAATTAAACGAACTTAACGACCACAATAAATACCGGAAATGGAGCGCATAAAAATCACGAAAAATACAGCTTAAAAATGACGAAGTGAAAGGACCCCAAAGAGTCGGCCCTTCTTTCGCCTTCTCCGAGAGAAGGTTAGGACCGCCGAGGTTAAGAACCTCAACCGCTATCTTTCTCAGACGGACCCCCCAAACGACGCCCTAACTTTGTAATTAATAGCGTGTCTTACCGTGGCTGGGCAGAGGGCAGCAACAGCAGCATAGGAGCAGTGCAAGGGCCCGGAGGGAGACGAGAGATGACGGCGTTGATGAGTGAGCCTGACGTTGGCGGCTGCGATGCATCTTCTTCTCCGATTATTCCTACCAGTAGTTAATACGTAATACAAATTCCATATTTAATCGGCGGCTGCGGCGGCGGCGCTGTTTCTCCCCACGCACACGCACTCACACACATACGAATAGGTACGCGACGATTAATTATTATTATTACTATTAAAATATGAGAGAGAGAGCCGAGTGGTATAATATTATAAATGGCGGTTGAAGTCTCAGAGCGGTGTCGCCGCCATAGCAGCGTCTGACGCGGCAGCAGGAGCAGCAGCACTACGGCTGGGGTGAAATTCGATCATCGTTCGATCCGTCGCTTTTTATCTTACGCGTGTGTGTGTGTGTGAGAGAAATGGCCTCTATCACTCCCTCCTGTCTTCCTTCCGTCCGATATTATTATTATAAATATGCACGAAGAATCAATCGATAGAACGATAAATAATAATACGGCGTTGGCGGAGGAGAAAAATGTAACGGCGAAATTTTATGAACGTAGGTTTTTTTTTTATCAACCGTACACGAAACACATACACGCTACGCTCTACTACGCGGAATGAAAGAAGGTAGCGCTTCGGCTCTCGGGTTGGCCCAGTCTACAGTCAGCGGATACGCGGCGCTATTCATCCGCTCAACACGCAACCGCTCCCCAACGCTAATCGCTAACACCGGGAGCGAGTACTCGCGCGCTGCTGCGCACCGGGAGCGCAAAACCGATAAGCCCATAAAACACGCGACGAGCTCCGCGGCGCAACGTTTTCGCCTACAATTCGCTAGGAAATCGGTTTTTCATGTTTTTTGTTTACGTAATTTAAATTCAAAAAAATTAAAGGTCTATTAATTATTGTCATATAATTATTAATTTAAATTAATTATGTTTTTGGAGCGATTAAAATTTTATGCTTATTTAATTAACGTCCTCGTTTTTATAGAATATACATGACGTAATTTAAAATATTTTTTGATGCGGCTGAAAAAATTAATATTTTATTTTCGGGTGCGAGTAGCGTCCGCTAGGATCTCTCGGCGCGCCCGCAGTCGAAGGTAGAGACAGCGGCAGGCGGTGAGAGCGATAAAGACGGCGCCGAGCGAGATGGACGAGTCTAAGCAGCGGCAGACGGAGGGGGTGCTCGGGAGCTGTCTGCGCGCATCCCCTCCTCCTTCTCCTCCTCTTCGGATGAGGTGAAAGGGGTCCCTCCACCCCACCCACTTCCCTCCCCCTTTTTTTTAAATTGCTTACAAATTCCTCTTTTTTTTTTATACAGTATAATATTAATATGGGAGTAAGTTTTTTTTTTTTTTTGGTTGTTGTTGTCACGTATACAATTTGAATCAAGGTCACTGCCAACCCCCTTCAACCCTCAACCCCCCCTCCGACCCCGTTTCAACCCTCCCCTCTCCCCCCTCTACTACTACCTATAACCCCTTTCGTCTATTTTTAAGGAGAGAGAGGAAGAAAAAATGTATTTTAATTCCGATGGTATTTATAGCTTTTACCGATTGAACAGCGAAACACCTCTGAACAGAGACCATAGGTGCTAATAACCGAATGCGGTCTTTCAATAGGGGTTGTTGGTTTTTTATATGAAAATTAATTACCGGTACAGTAGTAGAGATTTGATTGTGTGGGCAAGAGTGCGCAAAGTGCTACTGCGCAGCATGTAGATGGTCTTTAAATAGAGAGCGACGTTAACGTGGGGTAAACTGAATAGTCTTTAAATAGAGAACGACGTTAACATGAAGGAAATTGGGTGGTCTTTAAATAGGGAACAACGTTAACATGAGGGAAATTGGGTGGTCTTTAAATAGAGAGCGACGTCAACGTGGGGTAAACTGAATGGTCTTTAAATAGAGAACGACATTAACACGAGGGAAATTGGATGGTCATATGATAAGAGAGCTGACGTTAATATGAGAAACATCAGAGGGCGATGGATTTGGGGTGGTCTCAAAGTAGAAGTGGTCTTTATTGGAAGGATGTGGTCTTGCTGAGGGGTGTAGAACGAAATTTTCGCATACAACGAATTTTTTATACGTTATACTGTAACTTAATTCTCAATAATTTATGTCATCTACAACCCAATGTTCGTTATAACGAAATTCTCAATACGACGCAATGTTCGGTACAACGAAATTCTCAATACAACCCAATGTTCGGTATAACGAAATTCACAATACACGCAATGTTCGGTATAACGAAATTTCCAATATCATTCAATGAAACGCGGTATAAAACGAAATGTTCGGTATAACGAAATTGCTAATCGTTATCGATCGATCGTGTAACGCTGTCGATATCTGCTGATTGATTTGATTTTTAATCTCGTGAAAGGAAAACTTTATGGGTTGCCCTCGTTCCCCCCATTTATCAGTAGAAATGTGTCGAAAGGCCGAAGCGTCCGTCACTCCGCGGGGGAGCCGCCCCACGTGAAGCGAGGTCGATGGGGTGTATGAGGTTGGCGGGGGAGATTCACCTCAAATTACACATATTAAATTTTAAAAAAAATAAAAACATCTTTTTAAAATTTTCGGCCCGACGAAAAAAAAAATAATTTCGTTTGGATTCGGCCCTTTAAACATTCTATTAATATTTTCGGCCCAACAAAAAATTAACAATTTTTTAAAAAAAAATAAAATTCGGCCCTTTAATTTTTCTTAAGAAATCAAGTTCCTAAGCAATTTCGGCCCATCTGTCACTTCGAGAATGTTTTACTTAAATTCGGCACTTTAAACATATTATAATTTCAGCACAACTATCAACTTCCGGTTTGAGTAGACAATGTTATTACAAGATTCGGCCCTTTAATCTTTTTTTTTTTTTGCTTTTAATCTACGATTTACGAAATTCGGCCATTTGATCTTTCTCGTTTTTCGCTGAAAGAGACCCATAAAAGCGGCGTTTTACAACCCATTAGCGCCCTAATCCCCCATCACCCACTCCTGGCCCCGCCCACTCCCTCTCATTTACATAATATTCCGCAAAAAAACACTCGACGGCGTTCCATAAATGCGCGGAACGTGTGCGCGCCAAACGAGATGCGAGTGCGCATGTCGATGCATTGAAACCGGGGGTTAACAGGGCTTTGGAAGGAGGGGAGGGGGGGGGTGGCAGCAGGAGGAAGAGGGGTGGTATTCAATTTCCAAACACATGTAATATTAATCGTGAGTGGCCCTTTACATTAGGACCGCAAACGCACTGCGCTCCCTTCCTCCTGTTTCTAATGTATTGGCCAGCCGCCTGCACAAATATCACATTCACTTCGCTCATTTTATTAATTATTTTATTAAGTAAAAAAACAAACAAAACTAAGAATTAAGTGCATTTTAAACGTAAAAATCACATCTTTAAACTAAATTGTATGCAAAAAAAAAAAAAATTATGCATAATATTAAATTTATGCATTAAAACTAAGTTTCATGCACTAGAACAAAATTTTAAAAATTGAAGTCAATTACATGCATTCGGGTTACATTTTGTGCATTAAAACTAAATTTATGCATTAAAACTAAATTTATGCATTAAATTTAAACTATGCGTTTAAACTAAGTGTTATGGATTAAGAATAAAATTTCATGCGTTAAAAGTAAATATGCATTATAACTAAATTTGACTGCATGAAATTGGTGTATCGCGCTGATAAAAATTAAATCTAGTGCATTAAAAGAAAATATCACGCTGACAATAAGATTTGCAAAGTGGTGAAAAACAAAATCAAAATTACGTGCATTAATTATTTCGAATTATATGCATGTTAGATTTGTGCACTATTTGATGCATGAAATCCAAAGTGGGTAAAAATAGTTATTATCACACATTTTTCCCTATTAAAAGGTTGCTTAATACACTTAGCCTAGTGGGAACAAACCCCGCCCCCTTTCCTTAACCTTCCCTAACTCAAACTCCATCACTAA
>JAQGAZ010003065.1:0-13542 GCA_034692225.1 Polydesmus complanatus
TTAACTTTTAATTTTAGTTAACTTTTAATTTTAGTTAACTTTTAATTTTAGTTAACTTTTAATTTTAGTTAACTTTTCATTTTAGTTAACTTTTCATTTTAGTTAACTTTTCATTTTAGTTAAATTTTCATATTTGCGAAATTTTTATTTAGCTGAATTCTTATTTTAGCCAAATTTTCATTTTAGCCAAATTTTCATTTTAGTTAAATTTGTATTTTCATTTTAGTTTAATTTTCTTCTCAAAAAAATTTCAGTATACACATGTAATTGCAAACATTGTGCTGCCCCTTAAAACACTTCATTGCTTACGCTAGGCATTACCATTAACCTGGCTTTCACCGCATAACACGTTGTTACTCTTTGAACGATTCGAATCGCTGCTCCTTAAACTTATCATAGCTTTTACTCGGTATAAATAATGAGCCACCTTCACCGCACAGCACCCCGACATTGCGAAGTAAACTCCTCTCGTAAGTCACGTTCAAATCGAATGGCAGCTTTTTGCTGCCCCTTACAAACTCTTTATTTCCATCTCGAAACAAACGAGCCGGAAATACGCTTATAATAATAATAATAATAATATACGATACGAGAGCTGAATCTATAAGGGATTTGCGTGTAAATCGATTCCATAAATCTCTTTTGATTTTTATTATTATTTCGAAGAAGAAAAATATATAAAAGTGCATAAAATATTCCGCTCGATAAAATATTATAAAAGTGTCAAACGGAAATTTTTTTTTTTTTTTTTTTTGGTATGCGGAAAGCGCAGGTCGATGGCGGCGGCGGCATTTTCTCTCTTCCGCTCCCTCCATCGCCCTCTCCGTCTCCATCGTTCTGGTCTTCTCTTCGTTTCATCTCTTTTCCAATTCTAATCTTTTTTTTTTTGAAGTGGAGAGAAAATTCGAAAAGTATTTATGACAAATGGGTCTTCTTTCTTTGTGGCAAAAAGGTCGAATGACGTCATATCGTTTCCTGCGACAGACCGGAAATAGCCAGCTTTTTTTTATTGGAATTTTTTTTTTTTTTTTTTTGTGAGAAATAAAATTTTGACAACGCGAATTTTTTTTAAGGTAAAAGGTTAAAAAGAATTTGATTGGAATTATTATTCTCTATGGAGTCCAATATGGCGGATTGATTGATAAGGGCGAAAAATGGCGCCCATGTTAAATTAGGCTAGTGAAGGGGCGAAATGACGTCATCTATTTGCGCCATCTTGTCGTTTTTACTGCGTTATTTTAGCGATATTTTAAGGGGTGTGCATTTTGTATTTTAAGGATGTGCACGACGTATTTTAGGGTGTGCGCGATGTATTTTTAGGGTGTGCACTATGTATTTTTAGGGTGTGCACGATGTATTTTTAGGGTGTGCACGATGTATTTTTAGGGTGTGCACGATTTACTTTTAAGGAATGCGCGATGTATTTTTAGGGTGTGCACGATGTATTTTTAGGGTGTGCACGATGTATTTTTAGGGTGTGCACGATTTACTTTTAAGGAATGCGCGATGTATTTTTAGGGTGTGCACGATGTATTTTTAGGGTGTGTACGATGTAATTTTAAGATGTGCATGATGCATTTTAAGGGTGTGCACGATGTATTTTAAGCGTGTGCACGATGTATTTTAAGCGTGTGCACGATGTAATTTTAGGGTGTGTACGATGTAATTTTAAGGTGTGCATGATGCATTTTAAGGGTGTGCACGATGTATTTTAAGCGTGTGCACGATGTATTTTAAGCGTGTGCACGATGTAATTTTAGGGTGTCGCGATGTATTTTTAGGGTGTGCACGATGTAATTTAAGGGTGTGCATGATAAATTTTAAGGGTGTGCACGATTTATTTTTAAATTATGCTCGATGCATTTTTAGGGTGTGCACGATTTATTTTTAAGGTATGCGCGGTGTATTTTTAGGGTGTGCATTTCGTAATTTTTAGCTGTAAGCAGGCATATACTTAATTTTTGAGGTGTGCACTCCGTATCCGTGGTGTACATTTCATTGAATTGAATATTGAATATTGTTTATTCTCATTAGCGTACCAAAAATAACATAATCGTGAGAGCAATAAATTAATCGCTAATGATGGCGGCCAAGTGTCAAAGACTAGAATGCCGCCATTGTTTTAGGGTGTGCACCATGTACTTTTAGGGTGTGCACCATGTACTTTTAGGGTGTGCATTTAGTAATTTTAGAGCGTACACTTCATCGTGTTTACGGTGTGGCATTTATATTTGTAGGGTGTGCACGATGCATTTTTAAGTACACAATGCATTTTTTGGGTGTGCACGATGTAGATTTTAGAGTGTGCCATTCACAGTTTTAGGGTGTGCCATTCACAGTTTTAAGCTGCGCACTTGATTGTGTTTAGGGTGGGCATTTCGTGTTTGAATGAAATTTCCGATTTAATAAAATGTTTTTTTTTTTTTTTCACGTTTAATAAAAACTGTCAATGATTTAGCGAAATTCCATCGAAACCCGCGTGTGTGACGTGACAAATCTTTCCGCAGCTGTTTCCGGTGATTTAGCGGATTAAGTTCGTTAAAGAGTTGCATTTGAGCGACGACTTAAGAAGAAAACAAATAAACAAGTTTCAGGGAAAGGAATTAGGATTTTTTTAGTGAGTGGTCAATTAGTGTTGACGCTGATTAGTGTGAGCCCGGCTAGCTCAGTCGGTAGAGCACGAGACTCTTAATCTCGGGGTCGGGGGTTCGAGCCCCCCGTTGGGCGTCATTTTTTTTTTTTTTTTTTTTTTTAATTTTTAATTAAATATTAAAAAGTATTTTTAATTTAAAAAAAAAATATTTTTAAAACAATAAATTTAATTTTTAAAAATTAATGAAATTATTTTTATTGTTAGATAAAAATTATGTCAATTAAAAAGGTTAAGAAATATTTTCTCTCATAGACCATTCGCCGTCGCCGTCCGCGACGAATAGGGTGTGCCCATCCCGCGCACTACGTATGTTTTTAGAGTGTGCCCTACGAGTTGTTTGAGTGTGCACATGGAATTACAAGCATGTGCTCTTTGTATTTTTAGAGTGTGCATTTCACATTTTTAGAGTGTGCCATTCGTAATTTTAGAGTGTGCTACGCATATTTTTAGGGTGTGCAGCGTATATTTTTAGAGTGTGCCATTCGTAATTTTAGAGTGTGCTACGCATATTTTTAGGGTGTGCAGAATACATTTGTAGAGTGTGCCATTCGTATTGTTATAGTGTGTCACACATATTTTTAGGGTGTGCACCGTACATTTGTAGAGTGTGCCATTCGTAATTTTAGAGTGTGCCATTCGTAATTTTAGAGTGTGCCACACGTATTTTTATGGTGTGCCATTCGTAATTTTAGAGTGTGCCACGCATATTTTTAAGGTGTGCAGCGTATATTTTTAGAGTGTGCCATTCGTTGTTTTTAAACATGGTTCAATTTCATAGAAAATCGATCTTTTTCAATAAAGTAGCTCGTGTTAATCGTGGAGACACCGTAGTTGCGAGGCAGAGGCTGCGATGAATAAAGCACAAAAATAATATTCTTTTAAATTTCTATTTTTTTTAATTTTATTTTTGCTTCAATTAAATTTAACGTTAAATAATAATAATAAAAATAATCGATTCATTTCAATCGATGAATATCGATATAATGATAATCGGCGTATGCCGTGGATAAGGGGGAGGGGGGGCTAGGCATTGGTCAAAAAATTTTTTTCCAGATAATCTAATGTCAAAGCTGTGTTATTGCTCAATCTTTCCAATAAATCACCGATCATTTGGAGGGGGTCATCGCGCACTACACGAGCGCCGTTATGGCCAGTGGTCAATCCGCCCGCTTCGTCTTCCTGAAACACACAAAACATTTTTTTGTCTCAACAAATAACAATTTTTTTTTTGCTGAATTTGAATACAAAATGTTTCCGAGTTACAAAGTGTTTCCTTAATCTGGGAACTTTTTGTTTCCTTAACATTGACATTAAAACAACATTTTGAGAGCTTAATAAAAATTAGAATAAAACCGCGTTGTACGAGGGAAGACGAAAAGATTTAAGAAAAACACACTTACTATTCCAGTGATGATATAGTCGAGGAGCTCCCCTACAAACCCTTGGGTTTCCACTGGAATAGCATCGATAACCAATACGCATGCGCACAGAACGACTAAAATCAACTTCATTTTTTTTTAAAAAGATTTAGTTAAAAGATTTAAACTTGAGATTTAACTTTGTGTTTAAATCCGTTGTTTCCCGATGCAGAGTGAGCTGACTTTCTCTCTCTATTTATACCCTGAAAATGCTCTTATTTCTCGTTCATTTCGCAATACGCAACAGCTGGCAGCCATCTTGTTTACTCCTCCTCCTCTCATCGCATTAGGCAATTCGTTTCCTGACATCTGCGAGACAGACTTTTGGGGTGTATTTCGTTTTCATATCGCAACATCGGCCTCCACCTGAAACGTTTGATTCATTTGGCTACGTTTGTGTGGACGTGTACTTCCGGTGGCCATGTTTAACGGGTGTGGGACCAGTGTGCGCTGATTACCACTAGTTGCATCAAAGAAGCCACTTTAGGGGGTCGGCGGAATATTTTTTAGAGTGTGTGCCTCACATTTGTTTTAGAGTGTGCCCTTTGCATTTTTAGTGTGTGCCATTCGTAATTTTAGAGTGTGCCATTCGTATTCTTAGAGTGTGCCCTTTGCATTTTTAAATGGTGCACTTCATTTTTTAGGGTGTGCCAATCGTATTTTTTAGTGTCCCATTCGTAATTTTTAGAGTGTGCCACACATATTTTTTAGAGTGTGCCTTTTGCATTTTTTGAGTGTGCCTTTTGCGTTTTATGAGTGTGCCCTTTGCATTTTTAGAGTGTCCCATTCGTAATTTGCTAAATGTGCCACACATATTTTTTAAAGTGTGCCATTCGGTGTTTTTTTGAGTCTACAACTCATATTTTTATGGCGTGCCGTTCGTAAATTTTAGGGTGTGCCATTCCTATTTTTATAGTCTTCCCTTTGCATTTTTAGAATGTGTGCCATTCGTAATTTTAGAGTGTGCCGCGCATATTTTTAGGGTGTGCTATTCGTATTTTTAGAGTGTGCCATTCGTAATTTTAGAGTGTGCCATTTACATTTTTAGATGGTGCACTCCATATTTTAGGGTGTGCATTTTATTATTTTGGAGTGTGCCTTTCTTATTATTTTTTTTTTTTTTGATGGTGCCATTCGTATTTTTAAAATGTATCGTTAAAGCATTTTTAGAGTGTGCACCACAATTTTTTAGGGGTGGTCCATTTGCATTTTTCGGGTGTGCCCAGCTGGAATTCATTAAGTTGGGGTGTGCCCTTTGTTAGGCGAGAGTGTGCCCTCTGCCTTCTTCCCCTCTTGAGTACAATGTTATTTCTTATTCTTTCGTTGATCCTTGTTACTTTTTGAATGTCCCTTCCAATTTCTTATTCCTTTTATTTTTCCAACGTTTTCAATTATTTATATTCCGCCATTTTTTTTTTTTTTTTTTGATCTTCTTTTGTTTTTCTTCTCCTCTTTTATCGATTTTTTCTTCATCTTCCCTTATTCTTTAAATCCCCCGCCTCCGCCATCTTCTCACGCTTTCTTCTTCCTCTTCTTCTGCTTCCGGCCGCAGCTGACGTCATTTTCGACCGCGGACCTAATCAAAGCCAGCTTAATCATTTTATTCTAACGGGTGGAGAGAGTGATGGAAGGAGAGAGAGAGAGACACCCTGTATAAGAGGGATTCCATCAGCGCCGGAAGTGGAGCGGAACGGAGTTTTGAATGTCGATTTCGCTGATCCCGGGCTTATTCCTTTTTATTGCGCTTTCTCTTTCTCATCTCCCACACTCTCTCTTAATCATAAAGATGGCGGCTGAGGACATCATTCGCAGAGAGAGAGAGAGAAATTGCGTTCTCCATTTGCAGATATACAATTTCCGCGTTTTTTGTTTCTGCCATTTTTTTTTTATGTTGAATTTACTTCCAAGTTTTTGGGGAAAAGAAGATTAGATTTAATACCTCTATAAGTGGGATGTAGAAGCTGGGTTTAGTGGTATAAGTGGGAAATATAATCTGTATAAGTGGGAAATATAAGCTGTATAAGAGGGAAATATAATCTGTATAAGTGGGAAATATAATCTGTATAAGTGGGAAATATAATCTGTATAAGTGGGAAATATAATCTGTATAAGTGAGAAATATAATCTGTGTAAGTGGGAAATATAATCTGTATAAGTGGGAAATATAAGCTGTATAAGAGGGAAATATAATCTGTATAAGTGGGAAATATAATCTGTATAAGTGGGAAATATAATCTGTATAAGTGGGAAATATAATCTGTATAAGTGAGAAATATAATCTGTGTAAGTGGGAAATATAATCTGTATAAGTGAGAAATATAATCTGTGTAAGTGGGAAATATAATCTGTATAAGTGGGAAATATAAGCTGTATAAGTGGGAAGCAAATTACTTTGAGCTTCTAATACAACCTCTATATGCGGGAAATATTCGCCATAAGTGAGAGATAGGCCTATTATAATTCCATTTTACCTCTTTAAGTGAAAATATTAAGTTATTTTACCTTTATAAGTGGACAATTAAGTGTATTTTGTTTAGTTAAAGTAAAAACTTTAACTATTTGACTTTTATAAGTGGGAGGAAAGTTATATTGACCTCCATAAGTGGGAATTTAAGAATTTTTTGTCTCTGCAAGTGGGAAGTAAAGGATGTAAGTGGGGCACATATTCCTTTTGAGTTTTTAGTGCAATCCTCTATAAGTGGGAATTATTTGTTATAAATGAGAGATAAGGCTTTTTATATTCCATTTTACCTCTTAAGTGACAATACCGGTATTAAGCTATATAACCTATATAAGCGGGAAGTATGTGGGTTATTAAGAATTTTTTTTTATCTCTGTAAGTGGGAAGTAAAGGCTATAAGTGAGAGGTATATTTCATTTAAATTGTATAAGTGAGACGAAAGCCACTTTGACCTTCATAAGTAGGAAATTAAAGAATTTTTTTTCCATCTCTGTAAGTGAGAAGTATAAACCGTAAGTGGGAAGTATAATATGCCACTTGACCTGTGTAAGTGGAAATATAAGCTATTTAACTTTTATAATTGGGAGAACAGTCATATTGTCCTCCATAAGTGGGAAATTGAGAATTTTTTTAAATCTCTGTTAGTGGGAAGTAGAAATGCCACTTGACCTGTGTAAGTGAAAATATACGCTAATTAACCTCTATAAGCGGGAAATTAAGAATTTATTTTATTTCTGTAAGTGGGAAGTGTAGGCTAAAGGTGAGAGGTATTTTTCATTTAAACTGTATAAGTGAGACGAGAGCCATGTTGACCTCCATAAGTTGGGAATTAAAAATTTTTTTTTTATCTCTGTAAGTGGGAAGTATGGGCTATAGGTGGGAAGTATGATATATGCCACTTTACCTGTATAAGTGGGAAATTAATTTTTTTTTTATTTTTATGTGAAGTTGAAGCTACTTCCTATGTACTGTATAAGTGGAACATGTTAGCTCTTTAAGTGGCAAATGCTCATGGTCTTGCAATAGAGGTGGTCTTCCATGGGAAGTGAGAAAAAGAGGCTTGACCTCTATAAGTGGGAAAACAATGGATATTGTAGCTTTATAAGTGACGCTAGCAGTCTACTTTTCTCCTCTCTAAGTGGGATATTTTATCTGTATAAGTGGAATGTACGCATTATTTTACCTTTATAAGTGAGAAGTGAATCATGTTGTAAGTGCAACAATGATACGTAATATTTTACAGTACAGTATCGTGGTTTTCATTTGTTGTGACGTAATGAGTTTGTGTTAGCCCCTCCTCTCGTCCTTAGCTCCGCCCCTCTCCCCCTCCCGAGGCCAGCCAATGAGAGGAGGTGGGCTGGCAGCACGTGCCTCGTCAAATAAACAACTTTTTTTTTTCCATATAAGAATAAAAAAAAAAAAAAAAATAAATGTAATGCGCAGGCGCAGATTTTTGTAAGCGTTTTTATGTGTCACTCAAAATGGCGATGGAAGAAGAAGACGCGACGGTGATTACGATGTCACCGACAGGCGCGCAATTTCCGGTATCCGCCATATTATTTTATATTAAAAAAGAAGACGTGAGCGCGCGCGGAAGAATTTTTACTCCCCCATCCGCCGCCATTTTGAATGTGTTAACTGAACGCGCAGATTATGCGAAAATTTCGTAATAAAACTTGAAAGGACCAGTATAACGAAATTTTAATACGCACAAATTTCGTTATTATATTAATTTTTTTGCAACAAATCTTCTCACTGTAAATCTTTTCACTGCAAATCTTCGTACTGTAAATCTTTCTATTTTAAACCTTCTCATTGCAAATCTTTCCAATGCAAATCTTCTTACTGCAAATCTTCACACTGTAAATTTTTTCATTGTAAATCTTTACACTGTAAATCTTCATACTGTAAATCTTCATACTGTAAATCTTTTCATTGCAAATTTTTTCACTTCAAATCTTTCCATTTTAAATCTTTTTACTGTAAATCTTCTCACGGCAACTCTTTCAAGGAAATCTTTTGGAAATCACTGTAAATCTTATTTTTGTAAATCTTCTCACCGCAAATCTTTTCACCGTAAATCTTTTTTCTTGAAATCTTTTTACTGTAAATTTTTTATTTTTAAATCTTCTCACTGCAACTCTTTTTATTGCAAATCTTCTCGCTGTAAATCTTTCCATCGTAAATCTTCTCTCTGCAAATCTTTTTATTTCATTTTTTTTTGTAAATCTTCTTCTTGTAAATCTGCTCACAGCAAATCTTTTCATTTTAAATCTTTTATTTTTAAATCTTCTCACTGTAAATCTCTTATTTTTAAATCTTTTCACTGTAAATCTTTTTTCTTTAAATCTTCTCACTGTAAGTCTCTTATTTTTAAATCTTCTCACTTTAAATCTTTTATTTTTAAATCTTTTCACTGTAAATCTCTTATTTTTAAATCTCACCGTAAATCTTTTTTCTTTAAATATTTTCACTGTAAATCTCTTATTTTTAAATCTTCTCACTGTAAATCTCTTCACTTTAAATCCTTTTCCTTTAACCCTATTCCCTATGAATCTGTTGCCTTGAAACGTACAATGTACGTGCTTGTTGGCAGTTGAAGGCAATCCTCGTGCGCTGCTTTCAGCCCCTTAATTGGCGTAGACTTTAAGACGGTGGAGAACGTGCTCAAACTGCGCCGTAATGTTTTAATGCGATGCGGTGAAGTAGGTGGCGATTTAACGCCATACGCTTTCAAGGGGCAGCAGCAGCAGCGCATGCGCCTGCTTTAAACACTATAAATGCGTGTCCTTTATATCTCTTCTCAACTTAACAATGTTGCCGAGCAGAAAAAATAAATTCCTAGTAAAAAAAGGAAAAAATCCCTGAATAATGTAGGTTGCTATTCAGTGTTGTCAGATAGAGATTTAAAGGTATACAGTAGGCCTACAGTGTTGTCAAATAGGGAAATTTAAAACAGTGTTTAATCCGGGGGACAATGCGGGAGGGTGGTAGGGGTTGGGAGGAGTTGAACGTGAGGCGAATGCGTGTTTTTGGTTGACTTCCGGCTGCTGATGTTGTTGCGTGACGCTCGTTCAATCTTCAATCCAGGTCACTTTTCTACGACTTAAAGGAGATACGCATTTAGTGTTGGAA
Organism: Polydesmus complanatus; assembly: GCA_034692225.1. Taxonomy (NCBI): domain Eukaryota; kingdom Metazoa; phylum Arthropoda; class Diplopoda; order Polydesmida; family Polydesmidae; genus Polydesmus; species Polydesmus complanatus. The sequence continues at coordinate 9,668 of JAQGAZ010003065.1, forward strand.
GAGGCTGAAGCCATTAGAGTTTAGTGAAGACTGTTTTTAAGTTTAGTGACTGATTTATATTACCCTACTTATTTAGCGTTGTTTAGTAGAGTTTAGTAGTTTTTAAGTTTAGTGAGTTATTGGAATTTTGTTTTTGGCGATTAGTGATTGTGATTTGAGTTTAGTGGATAGTTAATAATTAGTGGTGGATAATTATTATTAGTGATTGCTTTTCTATATTTTAGTGATTATTTTTGGTGTTTAGTGCGCGTTTTGACAGATTAGTGATTGTTTTCGAAAGCTTTAGTGCGTGATTTTGAGTTTAGTAATTGATTTAGAGTTTAGGTAATGATTTTGTTTCGAAGTTTAGTGATGATTGCTTTTGCGCGTTTTATTCCGAAGTGATTTCGAGAGTTTAGTGAGTGTTTCTGAGCGTTTAGTGTTTGTTTAAAAAGGTTTAGTGATTGATTCAAAGTGATTAGTGATTTGATTTCGAATGTTTAGTGAATGATTTTCATGTTGACTTTAGCGATTGCTTTTGAAAGTTTAGTGATTGATTCAAAGAGTTTAGTGAACGATTTCGAACAATTAGTGAACGATTTCGAACGTTTAGTGAACGATTTTCATGTTGACTTTAGCGATTGCTTTTTAAAGTTTAGTGTTTGATTCAAAGAGTTTAGTGAACGATTTCGAACAATTAGTGAACGATTTCGAACGTTTAGTGAACGATTTTCATGTTGACTTTAGCGATTGCTTTTTAAAGTTTAGTGTTTGATTTAAAGAGTTTAGTGAACGATTTCGAACCATTAGTGAACGATTTCGAACGTTTAGTGAACGATTTTAAACAATTAGTGAACGATTTCGAACGTTTAGTGAATGGTTTTAAACAATTAGTAAACGATTTCGAACAATTAGTGAACGATTTCGAACGTTTAGTGAACGATTTTCATGTTGACTTTAGCGATTGCTTTTGAAAGTTTAGTGTTTGATTTAAAGAGTTTAGTGAACGATTTCGAACCATTAGTGAACGATTTCGAACGTTTAGTGAACGATTTTAAACAATTAGTGAACGATTTCGAACGTTTAGTGAATGGTTTTAAACAATTAGTAAACGATTTCGAACAATTAGTGAACGATTTCGAACGTTTAGTGAACGATTTTCATGTTGACTTTAGCGATTGCTTTTGAAAGTTTAGTGAGTGTTTCTCTCTGTGTGAGAGTGAAGATGACCTTTTCCTTCGTCTCCCTTAAAGCGGATGTAGCGAGTGACGTATTGGCGGGGCTTAGGGTGGGAGGGGCTTAGGGCGAGTGGGGCGCTAATTCAATTCCCGCCCTAATTGCCTGTCGAGCGATCAATTTTTTGTTCAGCCTGACTGAATATTAATTACGAAATTACCGTCGGCGGAAGTGCAGGAGGAGCGGGGGTGGGGGGAGTGGATGTGGCGGAAGTAAGGCTGGATGACGTCATCGCTTCTTTCGATTTGACTGGTTGACCTTCAACCTCTCGCTTTGTAATGTTATTGTTGCGTTTGGTGATTAGTTGAATAGGAGTCAAAGAAACAATGGCGGAAGAAGTGGGTGGAGTCTGGAGAAGAAGAGGGAGGGAGGGAGGAGGAATAGAAAGGGGGAGGAGATTTTACTAGAGCGAGCTGAGAGATACTCGACCGAGCTCTACTCGAGCAATTACAATTTTATTGGTGAATATTATTTTGTTTCTTTTATTGATGAAATTAAATCTGTAAGATTTAGAGTAGAAGTTTGAAAGATTTAGAGTAGAAGTTTGAAAGATTTACAGAAGATTTTGTTAGGATTTACAAAAGTTTATTTTAAGATTTACAATGTTTATTTTAAGATTTATTAAAGTTAATGTTAAGATTTACGAAAGATTATGCTAAGATTTACAAAATATTTACATAAGTTTATTTTAAGATTTACAAATATTTATTTAAGATTCACGACATTATATTATAAGATTTTCAAAAGATTATTTTAAGATTTACAAAAAATTATTTTAAGATTTATAAAAAATTATTTTAAGATTTACAAAAGTTTATTTAAAGATTTACATGCGATTATTTTAAGATTTACAAACGATTAGCTTATTTTAAGATTTACAAAAGTTTATTTAAAGATTTACAAAAATTAATTTTAAGATTTACAAAAAATTAATTTTAAGATTTTCAAAAGTTTATTATAAGATTTATTAAAGTTTATTTTAAGATTTACAAAATAATATTAAATGTAACATGAAATATTGTAAATCTTTAAATAAAATTTTGTAAATCTTTAAATAAAATTTTGTAAATCTTTAAATAAAATTTTGTAAATCTTTAAATAAAATAGCTTATATCATAAAAAAAGTAACAGTAAATTTTGAAACAAAGTTGTAAATCTATAGAAAATATTTGTAAATCTTGTTTTGTAAATCTACAAGTTTAAATCTTAAAGTCAACATTTTTAAATCTTAAAAATAAAATAATTATATTTTATTATAATAATTTAAAAAAAAAAAATCGCAAAACGCAGGACGCGTTTTAATTACAACCAGTTAAAAATCTTTTGCATAAAAGAAAAAAAAAACCGCATCTTCAAAAATTAAAAGCGTCAAAAATTTGCATAATTTAATTAAAATTCCTTCATATACAAAACGAAGGGAGAAATGCAAATATCTTGATTAACGCATCTTCTTGAGAACAACAACAACAAGAAGAAAAAAAAAACCGCAAAGCGTCAAAACTGTCTTTTGTTCTCTCCGCGTGAACTTTATGTAAATCCGTCTAGTGACTCTTGTGATGTTAAGTGGGAAGGGGGAGTGGGTGGCGCATGCGCAGACGCCGACCGGAAGTGAAGATGCGTTTGGAGTGGCACGCGCAATCAGCGAAGCCGTTAAGGTGACGTCATGCGGTGGGTAAACACATGAGATTGATCGATTGATCCGCCAGGGGGAGTGGCGAGGGGGGAGGGAGTGACCGTTCACTCTCAAAGAGTGATCAAAATCACAACGCTAGGCCCTATTCACACGACTCAATATTCGGCACAAAAAAAAAAAAGATTTACACATTTCTAAGATTTGCAGATTTAATTTTTTTAAAAAGATTTACTGATAAATTTTGAAGATTTACACGTTTTGTTGATTTTATAAAATTTAAAAATTTTTTACAATCAAATAATTTTAATTCTTAAGATTTACACATTACAAGTTAAAGATTTACAAACTACTGTTTAAAGATTTGCAAACTACAGTTTAAAGATTTACAACCTACTGTTTAAAGATTTACAACTTACTGTTTAAAGATTTACAACCTACTGTTTATTCAAAGATTTACAAACTACAGTTTAAAGATTTACAACCTACTGTTTAAAGATTTACAACCTACCGTTTATTCAAAGATTTACAAACTACCGTTTAAAGATTTACAAACTTTCGTTTAAATATTTACAAACTTTCGTTTAAAGATTTACAAACTTTCGTTTAAAGATTTACAAACTTTCGTTTAAAGATTTACAAACTTTCGTTTAAAGATTTACAAACAGTAGTTTAAAGATTTACAGCATTTTATATTTTGGGTGTGCACAATGTATATTTTGAGAGTGTCTTATGCATATTTAGAGTGTGCACATAGTATATTTAGAGTGTGCACATAGTATATTTAGAGTGTGCACATAGTGTATTTAGAGTGTGCACACAGTATATTTAGAGTGTGCACATAGTATATTTAGAGTGTGCACATAGTGTATTTAGAGTGTGCACACAGTATATTTAGAGTGTGCACATAGTATATTTAGAGTGTGCACATAGTGTATTTAGAGTGTGCACACAGTATATTTAGAGTGTGCACATAGTATATTTAGAGTGTGCACATAGTGTATTTAGAGTGTGCACACAGTATATTTAG
>JAQGAZ010003066.1:0-13541 GCA_034692225.1 Polydesmus complanatus
TTAAATAATTCTAAACAAAATTTTACGTAATTACAAGGGACATTTGACATAAATTTTTAAATGATTTTTACTTTATTTTAAGCGATGTTTAGGTAGATTTTTAATTTTTTTAAAATTTAACTGTAAATATATTTTTTTTAATTAATTGTAAATATTTTTTTTTATTTAATTGTAAATATTTTTTTTATTTACAAATAAATATTTTTTATTTTATTTTAAATGAATTAAGAGATATTTTGCAAAGTTTTTAAATGATCTTTTCATCAATAAGTTTTGACTTCGCGTTTTTGCTTTTGAATTTATTAAATGTGACACCTTTGCTTACATTAATTAATTTAATTTAAATATTTTCCACCAAATACGCCATACTGTACTTTTTTTATAGAAAAAAAGAAAGAACTTTTCTATAGAAAAAAATCGGAAAAGAAGAAAACTTCTAAGTCCCGAATTTGCAATTTACTATCTTATAAAAATAAAAAAAAAACAACAACACACGAATATCAATTTAAAAGTCATTTCCAAATTGAGGATGTTTGTATCTCTAATCTTTCGCTTCGATCATTCATTTTCAACTTTTCAAAAATTGACTCGCAGCTAATAATTACCATTCCCATCTCGATGATATTTGGTAAAGCGTGTAAGCATCATTTAGTTTACGACGCGTCGTAATTCAGCATCACACTCGACGTCAAAGTTATTTATATAACAACAACTTTTTTTTTTTATATTTATTTATTTTATTTTATTGTCCTTGTTCCGTATTACATCGTTTACACCTGTTTTTATTGAGCGATCTTATTAACCCGATCTCACGCTGTTGACTCCCATGTTTTTTTATCAAATGCATTTCGACTGCAAATTATATGTCATTTAAGCTCGCATTTTACTCGAGAGTATCTCTATACTATAATATATATTTATTTTCTCCTTCTTCTTCTTCTTCATCTACAAAAGCAGTCGTGACTCCTTGAAACTTTGATCATGATAGATGCTTTTTTACTGCGAGTTCATAAACATGTGCTGACGGACAAGGCTATCGGCTTAACACGATTGAGCGCTTTCAAAAGTGCTGTGTGTGTGCGCGCGCGCGGTGCACGTTCATGCACGTACATTGTGCATTGTAAAGTCTCAGGCTTGTTTTTATTGTTAACTGCTGCACTGCTGTCTATAAATCCAAGAACTAGTGTGATTGAAAGTAGGAAAAAAAAAAAAGTGTAGAGGACGACTCTATTTCTTAAGGGGCTTAATTTACACCTTTTATTGTCTCCCTCAAGGATCTTTAATACCATTTTTTTTTTTTTTTGGTGTTGTTAGCTTCTCTTATGTGTATCTGTGCTGTTGGGTATGCGTGTGATTGCGTTGCGCCAATTCTATTTCACTTCACTCGGATTCGTCAATCGTTTTTGATGATGACGTTGGTTCGGTAGAAGACACTTTTATTAGTTGCACACCACTTGTTTACTAATTTCTTTTTATTACTTTGAATAGAGAAATTGAAAGAAGAATTGAATCGAAGAAAAAAAGATCTATATATATATAGAGAGAATGGTTGTTTGGACATCCAACAATGGATGAAATATAAACAACATTGTGTTGAGGTGGCGTTTGCGTTAGCATTCGCTTATTCCGTGGTCGATAATCTTTTATCGAACTTTAAAGTCTTTGCAAACTCATTTCTTCTTTTTTTTTTAAAAAAAAAAAACTTAGTCGTACTTCTTTTTTTTTTTTGATTTCAGTTTATATAGGTACCGTACTTATTAGTTTTTAAATTTTAGGAAATTTTTATACTTTTGTTTTCACTTGTGTTGCAGAAAAACAAACTTTTAAGTACTGTACATTTTCGAATTTTAAATGAATTTTTTTTTATATGTATACAAGGTGGTTCAATATAAAGTAAGACAAACTTTATTTGGCAGCAGGCTATAATATATCTTTGATGCCTGAAAATTATTCATACAGTACATGTATTACAATTTTCCAACATACAGTATACAAAAATTGAATAGATAGAAAGATGTGAGCTTTTAAATGTTTGCTTTTTTGAGCAGAAAATAAAAACCGGAAGTCATTAAATTAGAAAAGTGTGTGGCAGTTTTTATTTAGAAAATATATATTGCTAAAATATAGAGAAATTTTTAATACCTGGGCACGTATTTGTTTATAATTACGGTATAAAAATTTGGTAGTGAATGTTCGGCTTACTTTTTATTGATCCACCGTGTATACAGTATTTCAAATTTTCACGTGTCTAGTCGCGTAACATTTTTTAACATTTTTTAACAGTGCAAAAAAAAAAAGGCTTTTAAATTTTAGTTTAGGCTTTAATGCAAAATATAAATTTTTTTTAAGTTTCAAAAAAATTTGTCGAAAAAATATGTATTGTAGGAGCATAAAATAACTCAATGATGGCAGATCGTAGACACATTGAGTTTTAGAAAAGAAAAAAAAATCCTCGATTTTAGTCAAATTTTAAATTAAAAAGTTATTTTTATTATCTATTATTTTCGGTTAAAAAATATTACAATTACGCATTTTTTAAAAAAATAAAATAAAATAATTTAACTACTTTTAATAGAGGTACTGTAGGCTACACACAAATGTACTGAGATTTTGATTTAAAAATAGCAATAATTAACTAGGTTGTTAATTAGTCTTAGAATAGGAATGTAGGAACTTTTGTTTATTTTCTACTTTAAAAAATTCATTTTTACGCAACTTATAAACTTCTTGCAAACTTATAGCAAATTTTATAGAAAGTATTGACAGAGCAACTTAAAATAAATAAACTCTGTAAGCAAACTCTATAAAGAAAAACCATTAATTTTTTTCGATTGCATCATAAAAAATAAATAAATAAAAAAAAAATTACGCGCAGGAAAAATGGTGAAAGTAACGTTTAACCTAAATTTGTATCATTAATAATGTTAAGCAAGAAAAAAAAAGCCAATTTTATAACTCTTTTCATAAAGTCATTAACCCACCTGATTTTAGCACCTTATTAAAATGTTCGCATTTATAACGAACCAAATGATTATTACATTCGTGATCAATAATTTCTAAGCTATTGTTTACCAATCCGATTATTAACCCTAATCATTACCTCCCCCAAAAAGAGAGAAAGAAAGAATGCGAGCATCAATTCCCATTGTTCGGGCATGTGTTTTAGCGCTAATGATATTGAATTGAAAGTGTGTTGACAGCTAGGCCAGCAGCGAATGGAAAGTAGCAGTACATGTACACGTAGTTAGTAGCCGTGGAAAGTCTTGCCATGACCTTTTCACGCGACCTACATTCGCTCATGCACTGCCCGTACCCCTAATTAAGGTTCCGAAAAAATAAGCGATTTCCATCATAGGCTGAATGCTGAATTTCTTCTGGTCATTTGTCGTTTCCTGGTTTTGTTTTACACCTTTATTGTTCAATAGCGATGAGACGTGTTTTATGCTTATCTACGTGCAGCATGTGTTGGCCGATCTTTAATCGCACATGTCCGGTCATCGATTTCGACCAATTGCCGGTTAGCACCCCCCACACACACACACGAAGAAAGCAGTATTTAAATGACGCGTGCCTAGGAAGTGGTCTGCTAAGAATTACTGCCGCTCCGTTTGCCTTCGCTTTTTCCAATGCTAAAAACGTTTTACAATTTCATCACATTCAATTTCAACAAGCTCGCTCGCTATTTATCATTTTTGCTTTTCATAGACGTTTTATTGTTAGGCAATGACTCATTATCAACTTTTTATAGAAGAATGGGGGAGAAAAAAATTGCATTGTTTCGCTACCAAATTAATTGCTGTTTAAAAATGCTTTTAAGGCTCGCTTAACAAAAGGAAGCATTTTAACGTTTGATTGGGGTTTTTTTTTCTTCTAATAATTTTAAAAAAATAAGAATTTAATTTTTTTAACTATGGAAGTTTGTGGCATTAATTTTTTTTGGAAGCGAAAGTTACAATACATGTACTTAAATAATAGATTTTTTTTTTGGTATGAATAAAATATCACTAACGAGGTTTTTCTATTGAGCGCAGGTAGAAAAGTAGCTTTTATTATTGTTATTATTATTTGAAATTATAATGTAATGCAAAAATCGGTCGTTTTTACACTGGTCAAAATGACCAGGAAAAACATTTTTGCGGGCCCGCTTTGGCCCCAACTTTTTAAAATATTATAATAATGATTGTAATATCAGAGGGTACTGCTTTCGCAAATTTTCTTTACCAGCTTTGCTCATTTTGCTTTTTGCTTTGCTAAAAAAAATATTTTATAAACATTTTTTTTTTTCGCCTAAAATTTTATAGTTTATTAAATATAGGCCTACCGCTATTACGTAATTAATTTAAGGACTAGCAGCAATAACCAGGAACTTCTACTTTGAATAAAAAGTTTTTAAAACTAGAAAAAAACGTTTTAAGAATTAACTTAAGTTAAATTTGTTTCGTTTTCACTTATTTTTCACGGGATTTTTATGGAAAAATATTGTTTGTATAAAGCGGGGTGAACGTTTAAATTTTGGAGCTGCTTGTTTTTACTCCAAATCGGGTTAAAACGCTGTTTTAAAAGCTGATAAATGCAGTAAATACCAGATAATTTACTCATATAAATCACAATATGAGAGCAAAATTCACCGAAATTCAAATTTTTGTCTTTAATTCTATGAATCTTCCTTGTTTCTCCATTCAACATTAAAAAAAAATAACACTATTGGTTGAATAAAAGCAAAAATTAAACTCATAGTTTCAATAGAGGCCGTTGATACTTATGTTTATTCCTAAACCCATAATTGAAGAGCCGGTGCACCAATTTACGCTTAAAAAAAAAAAAAAAAGGAAGCTTTATTCAAAGTTTGACGTTATTTGTTGTTTGAACGATATTAAAAAGTTTAATGAAAAGTTATCGGAGTGTTAAAAATGAATGGTTCACCGTATTTCGTTGATTACACGTAAATTGATGCGCTAGAAATTGACGCAAGAAAAAACATGAAAACCATTACAAAAAATTTTTTCTTCTTCTTCTTCTTTCTGCGCGCGCGTAAAATGTTTTCCATAATTTCGGAATTCATCGGTGGATGAAGTTGGCAATTTCCATGTTTTCTAGTTTGCGGGAGATGACAGAAAAAGTGAATGAATGCGAGAGAGTAAAAAAAACGAACGAACGAACGAAAAAAGTTGGGTTGTGTGAAGATTGAGAAATTTTTAAAGTCTTTTCCGCATGACTTGTCCTCACTTTCTTCTTCTTCGGGGATAAAAAAAAAATAACTCGATATAATATTCGGGGGTTGCAACCTCTGAATGGGTTGCAGCTAAAACCTGATGGCTCTTTTTTGTGCTCCTTTTCCTGCGTGCGCGCGCGTGGAGGAATCGAATGGGTTGAGGATGGGGAACATCAAGAGCCAAATCGACTGCACACCAGCACGTTCCAATCCACTTTTTCCCCGTGATTTTCTTTCCCCCCCGCCATCCCCCCAGCCCCCACTCCTCTCTATTTTCTTTTTAACCAAGCGAGATGATGATAGAAAAGTTGACGTGAATTTTTCGTTGCCAACCCGACGTTTCCTCTCTTTCGTTTTTGTCACTTTTTTTTTTTTTTTTCATCTTTTTTTTGCCAACACACATTTAGTCTTTAAGCATCTAATGCTTTTTCCACCACTCTCTATCTATCTCTGTATACTGCACGCGCGCGCGTGTGTGTGTATATTGTAGGCTACGGTGAAGACGTTTTGCTATATAAAATGTATATTAAAACCGGCGACAATAGCATTTCGCATCAGTTGGTACATCATCACTCCGCTCAAATTGTTGAGAATACGTAAAGCGTTGAGGTGCAGACGATCACGTCATTGACGTTTTTCTTTTTTTTTTATGCTTCGAATGTATCGTCTGCTGTATTCATTGAATAAGAAAATTCGGGAAGTTTTTATATTTATTTTTTTTTGTTACCGGCTGTTAATCGATTCTTGTAATGGTATAAAGCTAGAAGTTCAAAACTCAAAAAGAGAACTTATCTTTTTTTTTTTTTTTTTTTATTAAAAAAATAAGAAGAGGATATTTTCACAAAGTGTTTATAAAGTGCCTAAAAGTCGTTTTTCTTTGAATTAAAATAAAGAAGGAGGTGTAATTATGATATTTAATACTTTAATGAAATCGATTTAATACGTTTTATGTGCATCAAACTTTGAAATAATATCGAAAATTGACGATTAGGTTGGTTCTATTCAACTGCTATTATTGCTACTACTAGGTATCTTATAATAATAAACAAATATTTATAGAGATAACAGTTTCTTTTTTAAATTGATTTTGCGGAAACTAATTTGGTGTTAAGAGGTTTGAGATTTCTGTACATTTTAATTATTATACGCTAATTTTTGATGTGGAGTTAAAAACAGACTTTTCAACTTCGTGTCATTTTTTTGCTTCTTGTGCAGTATAAGATTTTAATTTTGTGAGTTAAAAAGTTTTTTAGTTTAGCCAACGAAATTGCAAAGCTTCAGTATAACGAAAGTTAAAAGTGTTAAGCAATTTATTTGCTGTAAAGAAAATTTGTTTATACTCTTAAAATATTTTTTAAAAAAATTACAATTATGTTACAAAAATAAACAAATCTATGAGAAAAATAATTTACCGAATTTAAGAAACTGGTATTTTAAACAAATGTGTTTATTATTATTATTTTTGTTTGATTATGGACAAAAAATTTTGTAGTTTTGCTGAGTTATTTTTTACACGGGAATCGCAAATTTTGCTCTTAAATTTAAATTTCGTTAAAGTTGTGCTCTCTTTGTTAGTTATGTGCAACTGAAGATCATAAACTTTCAGCTGGAAAAAATTCTAAAATTTTACGAATTTTCATTCTAAGCAGAGTTTTATTTAACAAGTGGGGGTTTGTTTTTTTTTTTGCAGCCGAAATATTTAGAAAAAAATTTAAATAATAAAAATTATTTAATTAATTTTTAAATGGTGTGATGTCATTTTTTGCCATAACGAATAGTTACGAGTTTTATATAGTGATACAATGAATATTTTATAAACTTGGATATCGGTATATACTGTATATATATTTTTTTTTTAAAACTCCAGTTTTTGGTTTATTAAATCGCATATTTTTTTCTGCTTTATTTTGTTTCTGCTACTTGAATTTTATTTAGGATTTTAATCTGTTTTCGAATCAGCTAATAAAATTAATCTTTTGAGAAACTGTCAACTTCAAAGTATTTTTATTATTTGTTTGTTTTGGATTTTTTTTTTTTTTTTTTTTTTGTTTTTTTTTTTTTTTTTTTTTCTTTTTTTTTTTTTTTTTGTGTGTAATTCATTGTTGAAATTTAGGATTTGTTGTCAACTCCGAGTGAGCAATTTTGACATAACATTTAAATTCCATTGTTTCGGTAAAACTGGGTGTCTGCTTCTGCTATCAAATTGCTTGTAACTTTATTTCGCTACTGCGAGTGCGCGTTCTCAGCCTCGCCGCGTGGGCAGAGAGAAGGAATTGTTGGGCTGGTTGGGTGAAACGCAATCTCGTGTCACTCGACTTAGGGTAAATTTGATTTAGAAATAATAGAAAGCTTTTTTGTCATTTGACAAGTCGAATAGTTATTTTTGATGTAGAGGGTGAGTATATTTCCAGCTCTCGATGTTTACAATTTCAAATGTCTGGGAAAACTACTCGTAAAATAAATACTTTAAAAGTAAAAAAAAAAAAAAAAACAAACATGGTAATATATTTGGGATATTTTATTAAATTGCGTAAAAGCGTAAACACTCGGGATCATTTATAATTTAATGTTTACATCCTTCATTAAATTTAAATTTTATTGAAATTATTGTTTTATAAATTTTTTTTTTAAAAAAAAAGAATTTATGTGTTTACAAGAATGATTTTCACGCTGTGTTCCAGTTCATGTGAAATGTATGAATTTTAACAATAATTATCATTTCCGTTTTTACATTTATTAAATAAAATACAGTACATGTTGTTACTTTGTAAAGACCAATTTTTTTATTTTTTTAAACTTAATTAAGATTATAAACAGCTTTAAAGTAAAAATAGGCAGCGTATTAAAAATGTGTAACATGAAGAAAAAATAAAATAAAACCAGAGTGAAAATTGCGAGTTATTTTTACCGCAAAAATGCAATTGCACGTGAAAATGTGGAGCTTAATAAAATTTTCGGCTTCAAAAACTCAATCGTGGAAACGTAAAACCGCGCATAGTGAGGGATTACTCTGTATGACTACGCTAGATAAGTGGGTAAGAAATAATATTACATAAAAAAAAAAATGTGAGGTTTCGAAAATATTTTTCATCTCGAGTCTTATTTTTAATATCATATTAGTTGTTACAGAAAAAGCATTAGCGGTGTGGTTTGTCCCGTCGCATTTTCAGCAGTCGCACGCAAATATGCAACGCTTCTTTTTTTTTACTTATTATTACAGTACTGTATTTTTTTTAGATACATTTCTAAATACACTAGAACCTTACGCGTGAATCGCGTGGGAAATATTCAGCTCGCTCGTCATTTAACGTCACCGCGTGTTTCGTCTTTTGCTTTCCCAATAATACACTTGTAACGCTTAAGCTTACATTCGAATGAGTTTTTTTAGAAAATGTTATTGTTATTTCTCTTTTTCCAAGTTGCTGAAATGCAGATACATCTCTCTCCCCACTTGCACGCTACCGTACACTTAAGTGTACAAGTACAACCACTTAGCCGTTATACGAGATGCCTTTTTTTCTCTTCTTTCTAATTTGCATATGGCTAAGTTCCCATCAAGCGGATAAAAATCTGGCACTGAATTCTATATAGTTTTTTCCACTTTGATTTCTCGATGCATTTAGATTTCAACGACATCTTTTTTATTTTTATTATTATTATTCACTCTCGCTCGGCCCTCTCTGATCGATCTTTATCTGTTACTTTCACGCTGACTAACAAAATGAAAACACGAAGCTAAGCAATATATAGCGCGGACTTTCCCCCTTCTTTTTTCAAACTTTCATTTTTTGGCCATCTAATACCAACGCATCTATATTTAAATGAGGTGATTGGAGCCCAAACTGTGCCGTGCATATTTCATGAACATGTTTTATAAACCTTTATAGACTTGATTGTATATAAAAGCAATAAACTAGGCTTAAGACTATTTTTTTTTTTTCTAAAAAGGAAAAAAAAAGCTCTTCTTTGGTTATGAATTTACATGGAAGAAATGCGTTCCCAATAATCCGAATATGGATGAGTAGGCGGGGTATGACCATGAAGAATGTCCTTCGAAGCCATTAGGTCAATCACCCAAATCCATAACGTTTAGTCTACGCCAAATGCGATGCTGTGCCGGATCGATACGAGATGAGGGAAGGGTGGGGAAAGCCTGGCTCTCGGGTTCCTACTCCGTTCGCAGCGCCAACTACACTACTCTCTCTTCAACAGCAAATTCATCTTTTTTTTTTATTTTAAAGGAGATGATTGCGCTCAATTTTATCCGCTTTTGGCCGCTCCGTTGGCATTTAATGCCGTGAGCATTTTAAAATACCGTAAGCTCCATTCGCAAATCGCAATCTATTGATATGCGTACAGTTATATGGTTCTTTGAACTTAAAATGTTTATTAAAATTGGGGTGTGGGAGGGGAAAGTGTATGGGAAATAGGAACCGTATTACAGCAAATTTTTTGTTAGCATTATTTTCGCCGTTCAAATGATACTCGGAGTGTGGGAGGGAGAGAATTGACTAATAGGGTCATTTTTCTAGGCGAACTTTATTTATCAGTGGGATCTGTTTTGTAAGATTCGGGTTTAAATTATTGTAAATTAGGCAAGGGGCCAAATTTAAAATTCGTTTAGAGATCAGGTGGAAACTTGAAATTAACGCTTTTTTTTGATGGGGGGAGGGGGTTAAAGATTTAAATTCGAAATTATAATTTAATATTAATTTTGGCAACTCAATGGTAATTTGATTTGCCTTAATCAATTTGTTGTTTATTCGATTATTTGCGTCGGGCTTTGGTCAATTTAAAATTCTTTTTGAGTTTGCGTCATTTACCGAATGCTCCTATCGCTTCTTTTATATTATTTCCGCTTTTAAATGTTCCGAATTGTATACTATCGTTTTCCAGAATGAACGTTCTAGAATCCAGATTGCTATTCGTTTTATTTTAAAATTTAATAAGCCCGTAAAATTTAGTTGCAAGGTTTCACATTTTGTTATTATTTTTGTCACAAAATACGCACATTCGTAGGCTAAAGCAGGCTCCGGCGTGTGCCAGAATTGGAATTCATAAAGTAAGTGTGAATAAAATGCCTACGTAAAAAAAAAAAAAAGAAACGCTGATTTTGCAACTCGTGAAATAGATATCAAAAGCATTTGAAATGGAATTTCTTTTTTAAGTTTTTTTTTTTTAATTTATTTATTTTTTTTTTTTTTAATATATGCGTAAATATTTAAAAAAAAATTTCGTCTTTTTTATTGAAAGGAAAAAAAAACTCGTTTAATTAATTAATTTTATTTGTACTCAGTAATCAGTACAATTTATGTTTATGGTACGCGGAAGAACTAACGTAATCGCGTTATTTTCAGGCAAATTAAGAATTTGTTATTCCCCAGTTAATTTACATCCTTAACCAGCCATTTTATTTTCTCGGATAATAATTAGTTTATCAACCTTATTTTTAATTTGGTAGTTTATCACCTCTTATTTTTTTTTATCAACTAAAAAAAAAAAAAAAAGGTGATATTTTTGCCTCGTTTTATTGTAGCTCGCAGACGCTAATAATGTTGATAAATAGACGGCTTAAAACGGTCTACTCGTTGCGCAAAAATCTAATATTTTATTAGTTTTATAATACTGTATTTAAGTCTAATTTATACAGGAAGCAGCTATTACCCTTTGCGCATTCCATCCATTTCGAGGGTTCTCCCTCTTCGCATTATTACCGACTATTTGCAGAAATTTCGATATTTTCTTTTTTTTTATTTATTTTTATTTTTCTCTCCCTCCCTCTATCTTTTTGAATTTAATATCGAAATATCATCATATTATATTGTTCTAACCATGTGTAATAGGAAGAGCGGTTGAGTGAAGGGTATGTAGGATGCTGTCTACTCGGTTGTGTGTGTGTGTGCCCTGTGGCTGTTCAATATTTGAGCCTGTTCTCGTGAACCGTTTATGCGCTGGCGTGTTTGTGATTTTTATTAAAAAGACCCGCTCTCTCTCTTACTCTCCATCTCTCTTTCTCTAGGGTTGCGTGTAACTGGCCTTCCACCCATTTTTCATACCTTTTACGTTTTGTGTCCAGATCGACATAAATAGCGATTAATATTCTGGATACGCAATAATGATTCCCACATTGCTCGGGCGGCGGGGGCAAAGGTCCGAGCGACGTCTCGGCGAATCACGAAATGGACATTTCGGTTACGACCGACCGTCCAAAAGTTGGCTGTATGATCAAGGGACTGGACACACGAGCACGCGCGCGTGCGTTGCTGACTCAAATACTCATCGCACGTAGATGAAATTTTCTAGCGTTTTATGATGTCGTACATTATTTTAGAGAGAGAGAGAGAAGAAGAGAATGGAAGAGCGGGGAGGGAAAAAAATATATATGTGATCTAAGACGATTTATAGTTCAATTTCTACACAAAAATTTGAGATACCGGTATTTTTGGTCGTCGTTTAAGGTTGACGGGAGAAGAATTGGGCGGTGGAGGTGGGTAGTTTCTCTCTTATTTGATTGCGATAAAGCTCGGGCGAAATCGTTTTGACATTTAATGATCGCCAGCTTATCTCGGGGTCCCTATATTCGATGAGAGGAAGGAAAGGGACTTCAACATCTTTCTCTGTCTACCCCGTTCACTTTCATATGAGTTAAAGTTGAAAGG
Organism: Polydesmus complanatus; assembly: GCA_034692225.1. Lineage (NCBI taxonomy): Eukaryota > Metazoa > Arthropoda > Diplopoda > Polydesmida > Polydesmidae > Polydesmus > Polydesmus complanatus. The sequence goes on from JAQGAZ010003066.1 coordinate 11,872, forward strand.
TGCGGTGAGGATATTTTCGAGAAAAAAATATTACAGGAAACATTGTTTTTTGCTTTCTTCGAAATTTTATGATGATTTTTTCTTTTTCTTTTCGGATAATTTGATCATAAAATTACCTATCTTTGACAATTTTTTTTGTCCTTGTGTGAAAGAAAAAGGTTAAACCATATTGAATAAAACAATATCGTATAAAAACTTACGGGTATTTTTTAAAATATGAATTTAAGAAAAATTACAACTGGTCTAATTAAGACCCAGTAATAAAAAGGCGCCCAATTATTATTACTCTGGAGTATTAGAAGTGAAAAAAAATTGAGTTAAATGGATTAAAATGCATTTTTTTCCTTAAAATTTTAAATTATTAAAACTATTTTTTTTAATTGTATCGTTTTAAAATAAAATAATTTGCACATTTTACATTTTGTTTTAAATATTTCCCGGGAAAAACTACATCTTATACCTTTTTTATTTATGAATATAATAACATAATATCACAATTAGTATAAATATTATTAATATATCTGTGTAAAAATACTTTTTTTTTTTTGCGCGGAATGTTGAAAAATAAAGTGGTTTATTTTCTTGAAGATGCGAAGTTTTATAAAAATCTAGTAAATCTTAAGTATCGAATTTCCGAAGAAACGTATTCTCGAAATAGCTGGAGGAGATAAACGGTTATCAGTGAATTTTGGAAAACGAAAGAGTTGTTATCAATCAGCTGTAGGCGAACGGTGAGCGAATGTTTTCCTAGATGTCGGAAATGCTGTTCTGAGCAAGAGGGGGGAGAAACTTTGTAAACTCACGTATACTTTTCCATCAAATACATGGTAGAAGGTGATAGGGGAGGAAAGTTTTGGAATTCCGGAAATTCCGTTATGTATAACCACACCTGCGCATGGTCGGCGGTGGCCACAAGGTGATCTCTTACAACACGATATCATTATTTTTATCGAGCGATTTTTCACCGCTTCCACGCTTTTTTCTTTTAAACCCCAGCTGATTTCGCCCAAACTTTTACTTTGCTATTATAATTATTGTATAATTTACATCGATAATTTAACGTTTATCTAGGCTATACATATTTTTTTTTCTTCTTTTTGCAGATTACAACACGCAACGAAATAATATGAGAATAAGTGCGGGTAGAAGCTGCGTAATATTTAGCGTGCTTAGGAAATGTTTGACAACCATCGAAGAAGAAGAGAAAAAAAAAAAAAGGTAAGAATAAAAATATACTTGTTTTAATCAATTGTTTGATACAATAGAGAGACGGAGAGAAGAGTAGTTTGTAAAAGAATAGCAATTAAAAACGCTTGCGCTAGATTCGACACTTGCATCTTCGCAGCCGAAAAATTATTATGAAATTGGAATAATTACGCTAAGTATTGTGTTTTTGAAGATAATTGATGAAAATATTTTGGAGCGAATCTGCGTCTACTAGGAGTGAAGAGAGGAGAGAAGTGATTGTGCGTGATGATCCTCATCCGTATCCGTCTCTCTCTCTCTTTCACTCACTTCACCCTTTGAACTTGCAGGTTTAATTTTTGCCGGGCGGAATGGAAAAGATGGGTCGGGAGTGAGGCGGTTGACATGATGAATGGTAAAGAAGTGTGAGATTTGCATATTTTGTTCACTTGTTTATTAAGTATTCGGGAGCTTATATGCTAATG
>JAQGAZ010003067.1:0-13540 GCA_034692225.1 Polydesmus complanatus
GGGATTGCCATTTCACTTTAGTGCCATTCTTCGATTCTAAACTCATAAGATTTGATATTGTTAAGAGAAAGAGAGAGCAGAAATAATACTCAATTAGAGCTTTAATTTACTGCGCGTACCGAACAATGATTGGGTAGGACAGTCAACGTCAACATAAATATCGTCGATAGCGAAAAATACATCCGAACCAATTAAATCCACTCCAGCTATAAACATTAGCTAAAGAAAAAAAAACGAAGTTAATTAATTTTACAGTAATAATATTTTCGCAACATTATTTTGTCTTACATATCCGGTACATGTTGAAGATTCAAAGTAGAAACTAGTACCGATCTCTTGCCACTGTAATGACGGTCCATATCCACTGAAAGCGTTGTTCGTGTCAGTGCCACCGCTTTCAACGTCGTAAAAATATACACTGAACGAATTGTAATCGTAGACCTCGTACGAGTTGTAAACATAATACTTGAAGTAATAGGTTACGCCGTATTTCAATGTAATCAGTTCGCTTCGCATTTGTACGATCAAAGGGCTGGAATTGTTTGAAGCTTGGAAATATACAAAATCGCTTCCTATTTAAGTAGTTAGAATGTAATTAACATTATTCTGCGTTTAAGGATAATATAATATATAGATTAATAATGCCTGGTGATGGAACGGGATAAGACGGAGGAGTATCTGCGGAGAATTGCCACTGATAACCCTCTTCAGATTCAGATACGAAACCGCAGGAGCTAGCGGCGTCATTGAATTGACAACAAGGCGGAGAGCCATCTATTACATTAACAAAAAAATATATTAGCTGCTTCAGTGCCTTTTTTTTTATTATTATTATTGCTATTCATTTTTGTGGGTATCGTGATAGAATATAGGCTACTTACTACATAGATCATCGCGGGCTAAATTATCGATGGCGACTTGAGAGGCGTCGGGGAGGATGGGAGTGATCGTCAACTACATCGATAGCCACTCTTAATTATTATTTATTTTAATTTAGTTAAAAATTGAATTTTACCTGTCCGTCGCAAGTAGTGCTAGCTCCGCAACACGTATCGCAACTGAAGGTGTAGGAAAGCCACGTCCTATTGGTGTAGGTGAGAGCCACTGTGTCATAGGTCACTCCCGAACTCCATTCCTTAAACCCTATGGCTAGAGAGGCTTCCGGCGACCAAATGAAGTATTGCAGGGTGAATAGGGTAGTGGCATTGACGTTCCTATAAATGGAAGACTCCCACGCAGCTCCATTCATATCCGTCCATTCGAAATGACCCTCTACCATCAATGCGCAACGTTAAATGGTTTGATTATTACGTAAAATAGTTGCGTTTAAATTTTTACTATCAGCTGGAATATAAAGTGTGGGATAGACCACCGACCACTTCCACATTCCGGATGAGCCGCAGGTATCCAATGAGAAAAAACAACAGTCGTATTGTGCGGCTGCCCATTAATAATAATTTTAATGAAATTGATTATACTTAATTTTACGTACCCAGTAATAGGTGTAATTAATTTTTAAGTTATACTTACCGAATGAAATACTCGTTGAAGCAATAATTATTATGAGCGCGTAGGTTAAGCATTTCTCAATCTGTTTCGGCATTATAAATAACCATTAACTATAGCACTAGAAGCAGTGAACATAAAAATTGTCAGACGATGTTGGTGTTTTTATACTGCATTTATTAATCTAAGTCGATATAATTTTAATCTAATCTCGGAAAATAATAATAAAAAAAAAAAAACTTTTCTCAATTAATTCTTGTAGGCTTTGACGTATTTTCCATTACGTATGTTGTTTAGTAGACTAAAGGGGAGGCTACTTTTACTTTTACGCAGAAATTATTGTTGATTACTTTTTGAGACAAACAACATTATATTTTGTTTTTGATTTATTTATTGATTTTTTTTTTTTTTTTAGATTAGATATAAATTGTAACGTACTCTAATTTAAATGTTGCGCACTTGAACGCAATACAGTTATTTGTTAGGTAAGGAGTAGGTCATATTGTATAAATTAAGCCTACTGATCTGACTTAAATTTTTAGTAACTACCGTACGTATTTTTGAATTTGATTTTGACGTAAATTTATATATGTTACCACTGTCTTATTATCTAGTGCTTTTACTACAATGTACTACACTAACAATTTTAATGATAAGACGCGAATCACCCGCCACTTGTTTTGATGAAAACGACCGACTATTAAAATGTTGGGGGGTAGGATAGAATGTTATTGTTCAATTGTTGTGAAGGATGCAGTTTCAGCTGATAGGGTTATCATTTCACTTTTGTTGCATTCTTCGATTCTAAAATAATTAACGACGTTGTTTTTAAAAGAAAAGAGAAATAATACTCAATTAGAGCTTAATTTATTGTATGTACCGAACAATGATTGGGCAGGACAGCCATCAAGAGCAGAAAATTGGTCGATAGCGAAAAATACATCCGAACCAATTAAATTCACTTCAGCTTGAAATATTAGCTAAAAAAAAAAAAAACAAAGGCAAAAGTGAACTAATTTTACTGTAGTATTATTATTATCACAACATTATTTTTGTCTTACATATCCTGTACAAGGTCCATTACAATAGAAACTAAGGCCGACATCTTGCCACTGTGATGACGATCCCTGGACATGGGAAAGGACATGGATGTGGTCGCTTTCAACGTTGTAAAAATATACAATGAACGAATTGTAATCGTAGGCCTCGTACGAGTTGTAAACATAATGGTTCAAGTAATAGGTTGTGTCGCTTCTCATTGAAATCAGTTCGCTTCGCATTTGTACGTTTAAAAGGCTGGGATTGTTTGAAGCTTGGAAATATACAAAATCGCTTCCTATTTAAAATATACTGTACAGTATATCGTTATACTGTATAGACCTATATAATTATGTTAATAATACCTGGAGAGGGAACGGGAAAAGACGGAGGCGTGTCTGCGGAGAATTGCCACTGGTAACCATCCTGTGAGTCGAATTCGCAACCGCATGAGCTTTCGGCGTCACTGAACAGACAGCAAGGCTCAGGACCAACTATTTACATTAATAAAAATATTTTTGCCGTTCCATTATTATTAATAATAATAATAATTTTGGGTATTGTGATAGAGTATTGGCTACTTACAGCATAGACTATCTCGGCCAATTGTTTCAACGGCGACTTGAGAGGCGTCGGGGAGGATGGGAGTGAACGTCAACTGCGTTAATTAACCTTCTCAATTACTATACATGTATTATTATTTATTATTAATTTCTTTATACTTGTCCGTCGCAACTCGTGCTAGCACCGCCACAACACGTATCGCAATTGAAGGTGTAGGAAAGCCACATCCTATTGACGTAGGTGAGAGACCCTGCATCGTAGGTAACTCCCGAGCTCCATTCCTTAAACCCTATGGCTAATGAGGCTTCCGGTGACCAAATGAAGTATTGCAGGGTGAATAGGGTAGTGGCATTGACGTTTCTATAAATGGAAGACTCCCACACAGCTCCATTCATATCCGTCCATTCGAAATGACCCTCTACCATCATTGCGCAACATTAAATTACGTAAAATAGTTGCGTTTAAATTTTTACTATCTTCTGGAATATAAAGTGTGGGATAGACCGCCGACCACTTCCACATTCCGGATGAGCCGCAGGTAGGCCTGTCCGATGAGAAAAAACAACAGTCGTGTTGCGCGGTTGCCCCTTAATAATAATTTTAATGAAATTGATTAGACTTAATTTTATGTACCCAGTAATAGGGTTTAATTTTCAAACTATACTTACCGAGTGAAACACTCGCTGAAGCAATAATTATTATGAGCACGTACATGTACGTGAAGCATTTTTCAATCTGTTTCGGCATTATACATAGAAATAGAAGCAGTGAACTAAAAATTGTGAGATGAAGTTGGTGTTTTTATGCCGCATTTATATTATAATATAATATTGATTTTAATCGAAGTCGATGTATTATCTATTCTTGAAAAATGAATTTTTTTTTAACTTCAATTGATTTTTATGGGATTGTTGATTTGTTTCACAAACTCGAGATAAATTTTTCTAATCAATTATTTATTTATTTATTACAGTATTATTATTTTTTTTTTTTGAGCGTATCTGCTATGCTGCAGATAGTCTGTAAAGTTTAATTTTACGAAGCAAAAAATTAAAAATAAATAACATAAAATAAAAATAGATTAAAAGATTTTTTTTGTTGATTTATATTCTTACTGTATTGTCACTTTCATTAATGTTACTTGAAACAAAATAATGCTTTCTACTTTGTTTGGGGGGTATTTTAATCATTATAATATTTTATAAGACAAGTGCACTGAAAGGCAAAAATGAAAAAAATGCGTACACTAATTTGAAGTGACAAAGATAATTATTTTTTTTTTATCTAATTAATTACGGTATATTATTTATCTAACCTTGGAAAAACTTTCGAAAACATTTTTTCAGACTTTTTATGATTTTATTCCCAGAAATTGTTGATTACTTTTGGAGATAATCAAACATTAGATTTTGTCTACATTTATTTTTTCAGATAGTGCAATTTTTTTTTTAACGAGGTCAAAGTTTACCCAAATTCAAATAATATCCTCATTAATAGCCTAGTAAAATTATGTTTTAGTGCAACAGTAGTAATAATAATAATTAATAATTAGGCAGAGGCTAGTAAGAGCGCCGCCCCTTTCTCTCCAATGGCGATAGTGGCCGCCATGGTGTTGGCCGACACGATGATGGGCATAATGGAGGCGTCTATCACTCTCAGCCCCTGCACCCCGATCACTCTCAACTGCTGGTCCACCACCGCCATCGGATCGTTATCCAAGCCCATCTTACACGTGCCCACGTTGTGCAACAGCAGGTACTTCATGGCGTTGACCGTGCAGTTCCAGTAGGCGTCGCTGTACTGCTCGATGCCTTCGCAGCCGGGATAAGCCCCCGAAATGAATTTGGCCCCCAGCGCTTTAAACGCCGCCGAATCCCCGATTAATTTCCCTACTTTTATTCCTACAACGAATACAATATTAAATATTTGGTTAAGATGAGATTGGTAAACGAAGGAGAATTGACCTTGTATTAAAGCGGCTAAATCTTGCGGGTCCGAAAACACGTTGTATTGGAGCAGCGGAAGGTCCAAGGGGTTGGTGCTGTTGAGGCGGACGTAGCCCCTGCTCTTAGGTTGCACGACGGCCGCCACGATGGTCATGATATTCGTAGCGTCGCCTACTGCGGAGTAATACTTCGTAATGACCTACATTTTAAATAGAAATGACTAAAACTTAAAAGACCAAAAATAAAGATCGGGTGTTTATACGGGGTTAGTGGTGGGGAAGATGGTGGACACGTAGAACAATTGGACGTCGGCGGCCACGCCGCTCTTGTTTTGTGAGTTGAAGAAAGCAGTTCCTTCGATGCCCCCCAAGGTGGCCAGTCCTCCTAAAACCCCCAAACATTAATATATTCTACTCTCGCATCGTATTAATAATTGTTATCTAACCGTTGTCAGTGGCGATGTATTGTTCAACGGCTGCTAAGGGCAGATTAGGGGACGCGGGGTAAGTGCAGGCGGTGCAGTTGAGCGTCCACACCAGCGCGTTGCAAGCCACATGGTCTTGTAGATTGTTGCCTACGCCCGCTCGATCCAACACAAGCTTCACCTACAATAATAATCATTACAAATTAATATTTACATCGACTTTGGAAAGTTTTGACTATACGTTTTCATAGTTTCAACTAAAAAAACTTGGAAGTTCTAACTATAATTCGGCAGATTTCAGCTATACAAGGTGTTTCCAAATGTCATGCTCAAACTTAAGGAGCAGGTAGAGGAGTAAAATATAAACAACTTTCAATTAGAAAAAAAATTGCATTTGAGGCTTAATTAAGGAGTAATGGGCTTGAAACTGGGGTATGCTGCCCCTAGATAATCGCATTGAGTAAGCGTAAATCCATTGCACCGCATAGCAGCGAGACATTGCGGTTCAGCTTGCTGAAACATGATCTCAAAGCGTTATTCAGGGGCAGCATGGCCCAGGTGCAAACCCCTAACTCCGTAATTAAGCCTCAAATGCAATTTTTTTTCTTATTGAAAGTTGTTTATTTTTTACTTCTCTACCTGCCCCTTTAGTTTAAGCATGACCTTTGGAAACACCCTGTATAATTTTTAAAAGTTTTAAGTAGAATTTGGAGAGTTTTAAATAGCGGGGTATGGCTTTAAAGTTTTGACTATTATTTTAAGTAAAGTTATTTTATGGCAGGAGGTTTTAGCTATTTTTGGGAAACACCTGACTATATAAATCTGGCAAATTTTCTAACAAATTCGGGAGAGACTCAGAGAGAAAATGGAAAGAAATTAACATTGAGTTGTTGCAGTTGAGCTTTGGGTCCTATCCCCGACTGCAGCAGTATCTTAGGTGAACCTATTGTTCCCGCGCTGATAATAACTTCTTTTTTAGCTCTGGCGGTGTAGAAGGCGCCATTTTGAGCGAACTGCACGCCTCTCGCTTTCAATCCTTTAAATAAAACCTCAACAAAAAAAAACATTTAAATTAATATTCCTAAAAATTACTTTAAAAAAAAAATGTTATGTAGGCCTACTTTTGTAACGTAGGAATTGGTGGAAATAAATAAATTGGTTTTAGTGGGGTATGGGTTCAAGTAGCCCTCGTAAGTACCGCATCGACTTCCGTTTCGTATAGTGAACACCAGCTGCGAAACCTCTGCGAAATCAAAATTAAAATTTAATTATTACGGTGGAGTGTTTTACAGACCGTTGAGGTTGTTCCCTGCGTTGTAGTCGGCGACGCTGGTGAAACCATTCTGTTGAGCTGCGGCGAGGAAGTTTGGAAACGACGGTGTTACGTAGTCTAAAGCCGAGACGGTGATAGGGCCATTCGTACCGTGCACTTGAGCTAAGCGTTGAAATTAAGAAGACTTTTAATCTAAGACCTTTAATACGATAATGATTCAACTCAACTGTTGCTGCTTTGTCCTGGAACGACGTAGTCCTCAAACTTGAGGTAGAAGGGCAGGAGGTCGGCGTAGCTCCAGTCGGTCAGCCCCAGGGCCACCCACGTGTCGTAGTTGGCGGGGCTGGGCCTCACGTACAACATGCCGTTGATGGTGGTGGACCCACCGAGCGCCTTCCCCTGCGTGTAGCTGCCTACCTATAAAGCATTAATACGCTAAATGGCAAATTGAAAGGGCTCATTGGGTGGAGGTGAGACGTACTGTGTCTACGAAGGACATGTCGCAGGTGGAGTTAGGTTCCAGAGGATAGTGCCAGGCGTTCGGGCCCGCGGATTGGAATAGGAAGAAAGTGGGCACTGCGGAGAGGGGAATAGGGAAATCCCCGGCTTCCACTAACAGCACCTTTAACTTGGGGTTGTCGGTTAGACGTCCGGCTACAACGGCGCCAGCCGCACCAGCTCCCACTGAAAAACAAAAAAAAACACTTTGTATTCAATATTAATGATACGCGTTATGCGAGGGACTCGTAGAATCGCGTTATGCGAGGGAGTGTAAAAACATCGTAAGAGACATTTTATTATAGACATTTTGATTTATGGCTCGTAGACATTTTTTTTTTAGGGCTTTTACAATTTTATTATTAAATTTATAAACATTTATTTTGTTTAAATATTCGTAAATCTCATTAAATCCAAAATTATAATTAATTTAATTTATATTCATAAATCTAATTAAATCCAAAATTATAATTAATTTATTGTTTTCCTTATCTAAAAATCTAATTAGCCAAAAAAATAAATAGTATTTTTATTATTTATAAGGTAAAAATCTAATTAAATTACAATTATTAATATTTAGTTTTTGTTTTCCCTCATTAATTTTTCATTCGATTTGCATTACCAATGAGTAATTGTTTATAAATTCTCATTAAAAATCAAATTAAATCAAAATTAATAAGCGACAAAAATTTCTCTCTCTCTTGGAATTTATTTAAATTAAAAATTAATATTAATTTGTATTTCCCCTCATTTATTTATAAATTTAATTAAATTTTAACGTAAATATTCATTTGTTTTTCTCATTAATAAATTTAATGAAATAATTATTGCAATTATTAATAAACATATTTTTTGTTCGTTTGGTTTTCCCTGTCACCTCTTGACCTCCTGACTCCTCCCCCCAAATCACCTACAATATTATGTGAACTAAGCTAAGATGCAATTTATCAAACCAAAATATCAAAATAAAACTGAAATTCTTCAGAGTATATAAGCAAAATTAAGTAAAGCGAATTACAAGGAAAATATTAATTTAAAAAAAAAAATCAGTAAAATCAATTGTTTTAAAATAAAAAAAAATTACAATAGAATTAAAATTTATAGCTTTAAAAAAAATGTTCGAAATGAGTATAAAAAAAAATAGTATAAAACGGTGAGGTAAATGAAGCACAAATCGATTTAAAACAAAATTCCCTAAAATCAATTGTTTTAAAATACAAAAACAAAATTCAGTAAAATCAATTGTTTTAAAATACAAAAAAAAAAAAAAAAAAATGACAACGGAATGAAACACAATTTCTATTGATTAAATATTTTAAACAGAAAAGCAATAATAATGTTCTCTATGAATATTTAAAGTTTTAAACAAACCCTCCCCCCCCCCTCCCCCCCCCCCCCATTCCACCCCCACATCTTCCCCTTAAACAAAAACCCCACATGACAATGTATTAAATTATATTATTGTTGCTATTAATTAAATTTTTAGATAAATTAATTACACGTATGGAGAAAAAAAAAATGTTAATTACCTACGATGTAGTCAAATTTCATCCGCCGAACTGTCGCCGGAGTGATGACAATTTGAGCTCGGCACAAATACATTTGGCTAACGAAATTAAACAACGCAAAAATTAATTTCACTTTCATCGTTAATCAAAAAAAAATTAAAAAAAAAAAAAATAAATAAAGAAAAAAATTTAAAAAAATGAAAATTGTTTTTCTTAATTTTTAAAGAAGGGAAATTTCTGGAAGAATTAGGTGTGAATTGTCTTTTGAGGAGCTACAAAAGTGCCGTTGCTTTATATAATGGCATTTTTGGTAGTAGGTCCCCCCCCCTCTCCCCCGCGTATCGCATGCTCTTGGTGTGGGAAGCAAAAGGCTGGGATTATTTTACACTTAATTTTTACGACTGCGCCCCAGGCGAATTGATTCCTTCCGCCCTCTCACCTTCACACGCTTTTTAGAGGATCGATGGAGTCGCGCGCAACAACAACAACCAAAATGTATGGCTCCAAAATCGCTTTATAATACGATACCATCATTTTCATTGCATAATAAAAATCGAATTATTTCGCGCACGGAAATTCATTAAAAATAATTAATAAGGAGAATTTGACTAACTAATCGAAATTACAAATGTAAATAAATTGGCGTTGAAAACGTTGGGTTTTTGAGTTGTTTTTAATAATAATTATGCCAATCTCTTTGCTTAGTATTTTTTTATTTATTATTATTTATTTTGGTGTCTGGCTTTTCCCTTCAGCTATATTACTCACTCGTATTTACATATTTTATCATAACAAAAACCCTTCCAATGTTATTATTATTATTATAGCAGCTGCGTTCTGCGTTCATTCTTATAACCAGTCTCAATTTCGTTTTTTAAAAAAAAAAAAACAATGCTAATAAATTTTTGCACATATTTTTGCATATCTTTTTTTTTTTTTATGATAAAAGTTTTTGTTTACAATTTTGCTGAATTTTTTATACGGTAACAATAAATTTTTAATTTTTTTTTTTTAATTTTTCTTAAAAAATGTGTCAACTTTTTCCTGTAATTTTTGTTTAATTTCCTCAAAAACTTTTGTTCATTTTATTATTATTATTATTTTTTTATTATTTAATTTGGTATTGTAGGCCCCTTGAGTAAGCTTATAATTATTATAATCCGGCGCTGAATTAATTTGAATGTGTGCGTGTGAATTGTTATGCAGCTTGAGCAAATGTTCTGCCATCAAAAACGTTTTCAACTGCATTCATTATTCCACGTTTCCATTATTATGTTTCAGTACTGCTATGTTTATAACAAATAATAATTATTATTATAATAATTGTACGAGATAAACTTGTCAAAAAGTGATTGATCACTGCAGCAGCGCAATTTATCCTCGAAAATGACAGAATATATCAATCATTCTGTCGATTTCTGAGATTCGGCGATAAATTGCTGCAGTGATAAATAATATTATAATAATAATATAGTAATTGAAATTAAGAAAGAAGAAAAAAAAAAATGATGCTGAAAAATATTGAAAATGAATATTGTTGATACGGTGGCTATACGTTTTATTGTGCACAAAAATTCTATCCAGAAAAAAATTAACCTAGTTCTAATATAGCAGCAGCAGCACTTGGTTAAATAACCGTTAATAATATTATTATGCAATTCATAAGCATTTACGTGCATTAACGTCATTGCTCGAGCGTTATTTTTGACTTCAAACTATCAAATGTCAACTGCAACAATAAATTATTATTGTTTATCTTTCTAATAGTCAAAACTTAATTTCTATTCTGAGACTCTAGTGAAAATGTTTTTTTAAAAAAAAAGAGTTTTATAATGTCATTTCGTTTTTACCATTACAATTATTAATACACATGTTATTTTTTTTTAATCAAAAAATTTTAGTTTAATAAATAATTATGATAAAAACATTTTTCTATACCGGTACGCGAAATTAATATATTTTAATACTGGTGGTACTGGGCGATGAATTTCAAGGTTAGCGCGGTTTCTGTTTTCTCCACCAGGGGATGCTTAATATCTCTCGATGTCGTGCGCTTGTATCTCCAGGTAGCCGCGTTTACAAAGTGCTCTGATCGGCAGTTTACTCCAGGTACTGAGTGTATCACGTGACCCTGAACGCACTTAGTCGGACCCGCGCCTTCAGGGAGTATGGGGCGGGCTAAGCAGTTTTCGGGAGAGAATATAAGAGGACCCCCTTCATAATTTAATCGCTCAAAGTATTTTTAATATTAAAAAATATTATGTGAGGTTTGAATTATTGGAATAATGTTTTAACAATTTTTAAACCTGTGTTTATTTAGTTACTTAATTCGCGCATGCGCAGTACATCGTACGCGGAAAACCTGCAGTTGAAGTTGTTTTTCGAAGTGCTAATTAAAACATCATTTCGACTGGCTATTTCTTCGTTAATTTACTACGATTTACGCGTAGAACGTATCAATTTCACTGCACAAAAAAAAAAGGGTGCGGTAATTGGTATTATATCGGCCGGTCAAACGTGCGCGGTGGGAAGGAGAGTCCATCGATCGGTCCTGCGGGTGAGAATGCCGCCATTCGAACGTCAGGAGTCGTTTTCGTTCCGTACGAATGATACAAACGGTAAAATTTGTAAAATTGATAATTAAAATGACGTAGATTACAGTAATAATTTCGTACAATTAATTTGTTGATTTGTTTGTTTTTTTGCTTCAGAATCGAACAAGTGCGTGAGGTTGGAAGCAGTGTGCTGTACCTGCCGGGAGAACCTACTGTATGTTGAGAGATAGCAGATAGCAGGGAATAACAGTAGGCTACTGTAAGTATGATTTATTTGATATGTAGCTGAGCAGCTAGTAATTTATGATATTATTTGATACACATTTAGACCTGCTTTAACGTTTATTTAATGCCTCGTCTAAATGTTTGCATTTGTTTAACCATATGGTTTGGAAACTACGCGTCCGCGAGCAAGAAGGAGTTTGACTGAATTTTTATTCAAATGGCTGTTGAAGCGGATCAATGTAGTCTAATGGGACTTCTCCTACCCGGTACAACTTCTGGACAGCCTTAAACGTGTGAAAAAACCAGAGTCGTATTAAGCGGCTTTTAAGAGTGAGAAAAGTTCTTAAAAATGATTTTAACGAGCTTATCAAAGTCTCTCAACTTATTATTCTTTAGGAACTGAGACGATCTATGGAAAAGTTTGTTGTTTTTCCTTCTACGATGACTTTCGTCATTTCCCAACCCAGTTCGCCTCTTGAGGATCGACTGGTACGAGGTGCTTCGGTGGAGATCGATGTTCATTAAAAGGGATGTTACCTACGTGAATGCTGATGGAAACTGTTGGCTCGCTGAAGGCATCGTTTTTGCTATGCAGTTTGTGTGGTTTATTTTCTCGCTATATATGCATCTTGTATAGTTTCTCTTCTTGTTATACAGTATATTATTGTTCTTAACTAAATATTTCTATTACAGGTAAAGATAATGGATAACTTTTGGGAGACGGCTTATGGAGCTTCGCTTCGTGCAGACGAGGATGTTCGAAGTCGTCTCGAGGACCAAGCATTAAGGGTTCGTCGCGGCCAGAAAAACGGTAGCATAATTATAGTTAATGGGTTCGCCGTTGTAGGTTCGAAGAAAAGAAAATCAGATAAGAACTTGTAAAGATTAAGTAACATTAATAATCGCGATTCTTTAAAAGAAAATTATTTTGTTTTCCTCTTGAGGTTTACCCGAAACCAATTGCCTGGTGAAGGAACTTTATCGGGAGAGACTTTACCAACACATTTTTAGGTACGAAAGCAAACGTCAAGTCTTTTATAATTTTCTGTAGAAGAATAATTAATGTGGAAAACATAATTAGGACACGTATTCTTATCTTTGAAACCTGCACCTCAACCAAGCTTTCAAAGATTTAAAACGTTTTATGAAATTTTGAAGGAGGAAAAATGTTGGACAAATACAGCGTTTAAAAATTTTAAGAGATCGTATTTTAAAATATAAACTTTTATTTTTCAGACGTTTCATATGACGACCGCGTATGACCGAAAATTCGAAACCGGTAAAAGAGAATCAACTTTAAGATGAGTCGACAGTTGGAGTCGAGGATAGAGACCAACGGGATGATCGACACTCAGTTCTCCTCATCCAAAATACCGATCACACATCAACTTCTGATCATCTTGGCTCAACCTTAATAACCCAAAAGTATCTGCGAGATAAATGAAGCTTCCTTAAACATGTTCTTTTTCGTTTCGATCAATGTTTTTTTTTTTTATGTTTGGTGAATTATCTCGAAAATGATGTTAAAAGTGTACGGCACGAAGAGACCAGAGCCGTCATTGGCGATGGAATATGGATACACTGTCTTAACATGCAGAATTTCAATCATTTTTTAATACAAATTAAAATTTTATTTCAATATTATAGTTTGAGCTGATTACAATAATATTAACGCCTTTGATTAAACGCGCATAATTATTGTGTTCGTGTAACAAAATTAGATTCTTCTCAAACTTTTAATTAATACTGTTTACGTCGAGAAAAAAGTAAACAAAACGATGACTTTCCATGAGGTTAAAAGAAAGGGGCTCGTGAATTGGGGCTGACTGTGGCTAAAGACATGTATTAAAGGATATTTTATCAATAGCGCCAGTCATTTCTACTCAGCCCTAATAGCAATTTTAAATAGACGAAATGAGCAGTTTAATACGAGGGTAGGCTGATAAGTAATGCCTCCACCTCCATATCTTTTGAACGGATTGGAGCACTGTCTTCACACAAAC
>JAQGAZ010003068.1:0-13530 GCA_034692225.1 Polydesmus complanatus
CCTCTACACAACGACTAATTACGGAAGCCCAGAGCTCCCAGCATGCACCGCTTCTACGGAAGCCCAGCCCGACACTTTCTACCCAATTGTCAACTTCGCTAGGTAAAGTACTCTCATCGTAACCTTAATAACGGGATAAGGAAAAAATATGAAAATGAAAACATAACGCGGAAACAAGGTAAATACGGTTTTGCGTGTACCCGAGAACTACGGTAGCGTAACAATCTACATTTATTACGAAATATGATTATAAGGAGGAAGGGGAGAGTCCGAGATTTCTGTCGTGTCAAAATAAAAGAGTAAACTTTTTCGTTTTCTGTAATAAACAACAAACTGGAAAACGGCCTTCGCATCACGTCCTCCGCAACACAACGATAAATCCGCCCACAACAACTCAAAATATAACGAAAATTAGATCAAGCCAACCACAAACTCGCGTGGTTTTGCTTACTTATACAATCGACGCTTCGATAGAAATTTGTGTCTCGACTTAACGACATTCGAGAGAGTTGGCGTCAACAAAAATAGAGAGAGAGGGAGAAAAAAAAAAAACAGTTCGCACGAAAACTCAAAATCAAATAAACATCAATGATTGCCAAACTATTGTTTACAACGGCATTCTAATTAATGTACTGTACAGTATATTCGTTTTCAAAAATTTCAAAATAAATATCATAATACGGTACATAATACAGTATATATAAGCCGGAGATAAGGCTCTTACATTGAAAATGACGCATAATTTTATGACCATTTTATGTTATGCAAAATACAGTATAGGGCAGGGACAGCGGCGACTTTCAAGACTTCCACCAAAACTCCTCCAAAAAAAATAATAAAACACATGAGGATACGTATATGTACTGCATCCTAACCATCTCCTTTATCGTCTTTTTTTATGAGTTAAATAAAATAAACAAGTACTGTAAATTGTATTTTGAGTTGTCCGCTAATAATTTTGCGCTGACCATCCCTGAGTACGCGGAACCAAACCCAAAGTTTTTCTCGCCAAATTCACTGAAAGCGATTATGTCACTGTATATAAATATAATAATATTTGCTTCAAAAATTTTTATTCTTCATCGTGAACCCTATAAAATAAATGAACTTCAGCTACTTCTAGAAATAAAGCGCAAAAGATTTTTGATAAAGATTTTCTCTATTTTCATCAAAAAAAAAAAAAGTACAGTATAGCGATTCATCTTTTCTATTGTTAAAAAAAATCAATTATTATGCGCCGCTACAAAAGAAACCACTTTGAGGGTCTCATTAATAATTACTTTTAGCTCTATTTTCGGAAGTGGTATTTGGAAGTTGATGCGCTGTCTCCAGCAAGTCTTTCAAAGGATATTATAATTAGGCGTAAGAATGAATGCAATACCGTAACTAGACTTAATTTAATTTTTAGCAATATTTTTTGCAACATATCACGTGTTTTTTTTAAAAAAAACCTGTTTGCACAAATAAAATAAAAAAAAAAACCGCATAGCAAAAATTGTAAATTTTTAACGTTACAAAACCCCTTTCAAAATGCATTAAATTTGGCAAACTACAATTTCCTAAATAATGTATGTGAAAGTAATTATGAAGCATTAAAAAAAATTTTACTACTCCCACCACCCCTACCCCAAGATAAATATAAAATGCAAACAGTCGTTTACATAAAATGCATGTAGTTCGCATTAGAAATGTTTGTCGACAAAAAAAAAGCATTCTATTCTGTCAAAAAATAATAAAATCAAACGCGAATGACGAGAGCTTACAGATTTTACTTTTCCGTATTTACTCAAACTTCGACTTTCCTCAAAAGAGCTCTCTTGGCATATTTTACTGTATGCTCCATATTCAGAATATAAAATGTTTATTTTTCCCTTCCCAATAAAAAAAAAAAAAAAACAACCCACACTCGCAATATTCCTACGTAATGAAGAAGATTCATTCCAAATCTCTTCCTCGAATAAATCATAAGTGGTCTAAAGATGCTGTCTAATGACACCATTTCCCACACGAGGTAATAAAAAAAAAAAGCGCAGAACAAGAAAAAAAAAAAATTTAAATAACGCTAAACATCTTCTTTTCATGTTTACTTGTTTGTGTATTAGCGTCGATTAAGCCGCACGTAGCAGCCATCACTTCATTTTTTTTTCTTCATATATACATTATAATTTATAGCCGTCGCCAGTTAACGTTACCGCGCATAATCAAGCGACGTGTTCAAATAATCACTATAAGATGCAAATTTGCATACGTAGTAGCTTTACCACCAAAATGCGCGTTGAATAGCAGAGCATTGTTGTCACGTGGATACGTCTACAACCGTCGTCTAGGCAACACCCGACACGGCTTTTTCTCTCTCCAACGCCTAGTCTTTTTACCGACGTGAAAAATAATCATCATCGTTTACCAATCATCTGCTTCGGTGTTTATGATGCGCACAATAATTATTACTATCTACTTCATATGCGCGAAAAGGGAGAGAAAAACAATAAAATTAAATAGCTAAAGATAAAATTAATAATCCTCTCATAAAGCTGTTAACAATCCACTTTCAATTTATTAAGGGCATTTTAAAAATTGTAAACAAAAAATTCAATTTAAAATCTAATTCATATAAAAATTTAATTGAAAACATTCATAGAATAATCGTTCTCAGAGCTTAATTTTTAAAAAAATTTTATCTAGAGTCTCATTTGTAAATAACAAACATAAAAAATAATAATATTACCTTACCAGCCTGACATTTAAACCGTAATCTTAAGATGACACCGAACGAAGGAATTGCACTCCTTCCAGTTGAAAACTATCTTTTCAAATAAACGCTGGCTGCCGTAGTCAGACGTTACGTCACCGTAAATACATAGGAGAGAGAGAGAGAGAGCGAAAAAAAAAAAAGTAACGAGCGACAAATAAGACGAAGCGTAGTTTTGTGCCATCGCGCATGTGCGATGCTAAGGACCACGCCCTAAGCGGAGAGATCTCTCTCTCTTCCATTTGGTTACGAGCCAAAAACAAAATGAAAGCTGATCGATGTCGACGGCGCCCGATTCAATTTTTCCTGCGTCATTGAGGACGCCAAAACCTTTTCCATCGATCCGATCGATTTACGAATATCACGCCTAATAAAATAAGCTACTCTATACTTCTTTTTTTTTTGGTTTAAAAAGAATTTGGAAGTTTTAAAGGCTTCGAATAAAAATAAACCAAAAAAAATCAAGACGGTATATTCCCCGCTTAATTTAATGACTCGAACCGTAGTTAGATAAAATAAATTCAAAGCTGTTTCCTTCGTTTCCAATTCCGAGTTGAGAAGAAGATAGAGAAACGAGAGAAAAGTACAGTACGTGGTACTTGACATTCTAACATGCGCGCGCGCGCGCGTGTGATTTCGATAATTAACCGAAGAAATAGGCGTTGTTTATTTCACAGTATAAAAGGAAGCCAACTAATTACCAACTAAATCTACTCTCTTAACTCTTTTACTCATCTCTTAAACTATAAACTGTGTCGAAACGAAACAATACCGGCACTTCTAGCACTGGCACTTCAAAAAAACCATTAAAAAAAATGGGAGTTTTAATGTTTGGACCGATTTAGAAAAGCCCTCTCCATTTCTCGTATCATTACAGTATTATAAAAGACGGTTTTCAAGAAACCCTGACCAAAAATATCCCATGGGGAAAAAACAATCCCGGTAATTTAAAACGCTGGCTATGAGATGCCCCCTTGTAAAACAACTAACCTTACCAACTTCAAAAGGTGATAAAATAAAATATAATTTTGGCGCTTGATATTCGTTTAAAAAACCACAATAAAATAAAGGTCTTACCTTGAGTTCCGACGAGTATAAGTGGGATTTCGGAAGTGTTTCGAAAGTGTGCCATCTTCGCGTAATAGTTATAGATGGCGTTAAAACTGGACTCGTTCTCTAAACTAAAAACAAATATCACCGCGTCCACCCATGCTGTAAACTAAAAAAACAAAACAAAATAAATAAAATACCTAAAATAAAATTTTGCTTTTTAAAAAAATTCTGAACTAATCGAAGATTTACCTGCAATTCGGGTGGTCCTCCTTCATCTCTTATTAAAAGTAAATAGCTTTGGCCATCCATTATTATCTCCTTTTTAAATCTTCCTCCTACGAAGAATAAAATACGTTTAAGATTAAAAAAAAAAAAACCAATCAATACAACATTTCTGCGCGATGCATTCTAGCAACGACAAACATAAAATCCGAAGATATAATTATATATTTTTACACAAATCGATCACGTCAAAACAGGGGAACTACAAAAGGGGGCGAAAAGGAAAATAATGAAACTGACCTTCAGGTGACTCCTCTTGCATATATGAGCCAGTGAGATACCGGTGGACAAGAGCCGACTTTCCGCTTGATAAATTCCCCACAATTCCCTACAAATCAAATTATTACGAATGAATATTTCTTTATTCGCAAAAAAAAAAAAAAAAAATGAAGAAACTCACCAGCCTGAGATCTGGAACTGAACGGCTGAGGGTCCATTCTTGACTATTGACGAAGGAATCTGTATTAAAAAAAAATAATTTCTTAATAAAATTGATAAGTGTAAAAATTAGTAACAAATTAAGAAATTAGGTTAGCTTATAAAGCTCGTTAATCTTTTTTTAAAATAAATGATAAAAAAAATTTTTTTTTGTGGCTTTGAAAGAAAATACAATTAAGTCATTATTAAAGTTTACATGTGGGAATCGCTGACCGAGATAGGCTTACATAAACAGTGACAGTGTACATGCTGCGTTTCCTTAGTTATTATTATTATGACAGCATGTGACAGTTGGAGCTCGAGTAGAGTACATCCGAGGTCAAATGTTTGCTTGATCCAGATCGACCGGAAAACGCTTTTTTTTTTTTTTAAATATAAATCTCGAAATAGTTTAATCGAAATTTTGTAATTTATTCTTGAAATTTATTAGTAAATTTTTTTTTGAAATATTGATATTAATAACGGCGACATTTTGAAAAACAAGAGTCATTCTAGCGTTCTCAGGATAATTAAATTATTTCTATTAATAAAAAAAACTTAAGAGATTTTTTTTAATAAAAAAATAAGTGACTTGACTGAAGCGTGACGTCACCCCGCGCAGTATAATTATATTTTCCTCTCCGTCATAAAACAATATCGAATTTCCGATAAAAACATATTTTTTTTTTTGCAGCATCCCATCTCCGGGTGAATCTAACCGCAACGTTGTAATTTGCCTTAACCTTTCAACTTAACCACCACCCTCACCAAATTATTATTAATATGTAGGATAAAGCGCCATAAAAAAAATCCAACGTTACCAAAAAAAATTTTAAATAATAATTGAAGGTCAAGTGAAACGCCAAAAAGACATGAAATTCAAAAAAAAAATCATAATGCCTTTCAATACTTAATTTTTTTTTTCTTCTATAAAAACAGCGCCCTATTTTCATTGTTAAAAATACTTAGACGAAAAAAAATTTCATGATAAAAACTGAAAGTGCATTAATAATAAAAAAAAAATAACCACTTTTTCGAACAAGTATGAGAAAGTTTTCGCCAGCTATAATAGTGATAGTTGCGCATGACACCCTACTATTAAAACCAGGCAACATCAATTATTATAGCTCACTCCCAAACCAATACGTGTACAGTACCTTGTTTACACCAGAACAGGTTTCAATCGAGGAAACTAGTTCCATATTTTGGTGTAAACCCGTGATAAAAGCTGATTGCCTCAAGTTTTCAGTGGAAATAATTTTGATAAAACCAGATCGCTGCTAGTGATTTCAGTCAAAAAAAGGTTCGGCCGAATTGGTTCCACAAATACCAGATTCGCTGAAACACTTATTTTATTTGAGATTGGAACAGGTGATTGATGAAGAGTGAACATTCCAACCTCATTTAAGGTCTCATCCCCTCCTCTTACCGCTAATTGAATGGTCAAACAGTGCGAGGGAACTAATGACCTTTTCAACAGAAAATAAATAAGTTTTCCCCCCTATTTTTTATTTCCTAATCGAAAATTTAAAGATTTTCCATCGCCAATGTTAATAAAACGTCTTTTTTTTTTGTTATTGATTACATTTTAATTTAAAGAATCAACATTAATTTCAAAGAGTAGTGAAAATACAAATAAAAATGTAGAAATTTCTCACGACCAATTCGGGAACCGGTTTGACCTTTGGATAGCGAAAAGGATGACCTACAACTCCCAACTCTCTCTACTAATTTTTTGATCATCCTAGCTCTATCTCAGCCAAATTTCGAGGCTCTACTGCGGGTGCGTGCGGGTGGTACACACCCGGCAACAGTAACTCAAAAACGGCTTGAACAATTAAGCTTATTTTTTTTTAATTGACATTTAGGTTAATTTTCAATTAATTTTAAGATTGAAATCTTTAGGTCTCACTGGTTTTCCATTTTTTTAAAAAATAATTTTTAGGCGACACTCACTTTCCAATGGATTCTTAAACCCAACCCAAACCAGTCCAACGCCAAAAATCAGAATTCAAACCGCGCTATAGAGAAAATGTTTACGTCCATTTTGATATTAAGTTTCGCAACCTCCAGCGGAGTGTAATTTGTTTCATATAAAAAAAAAAAAAAGACGTCATAAAATAATATAAAAAAAAAAAATTTTGAGTATTTTTTGGCGGCCGCCGCACAACAACAACAAGCCATTGAAAAACTCTTCAGGTGGCAGCATGCACTTGCAAAACAATATAAATACGGCGACTATCAAAATTTTGTATAGTAGCCCTCGTATTAAAAATAAATGGCTCTTGAATATATTTTTTTTAATAGTGAAATTACGTCTGAAGCTCAAAATTTTATCCGACTTATGGCTTTTCTCAAATGCGTTTTATCTCTCTCAAAAATCTCCGAGACGAAGAAGAAGAAGAAGAAAAACAAATCGATTATTCTGCCGATTTAAATATACGAGCGTATCGTTAAGTCCGGCCATTTTTTTTTTGCCTTACCCTCAATTCGTTTAGGCTCTTCGAGAACTTCCACCTATAAAGTTTAATGATGCCTATATATCCATCCTAAATAGTAACGTCACGCACGATTACGTGTCAGCAAAAAAGACATAAAAACGGTGAAGAAGAAAAAAACACAATCGAGAATATTACGACGAAGACGAAAGCAATTGTTTGGGTCATACCCAGGTATGAAAAAGTCATACTCGAATTATTTTTATTTTTCTTAAAACAGCCAGAGAAAAAAAAAAGTTCATCAACCGAGTGGAATTGCGAGCGCGGTAGTTTAGAAAATCCGCATCGAAAAAAGTTTCTCCCCGCTGTTCCGTCGTGTTTCTCCCCCGCCGGTTCACCTTCCAAACCAAAACTCAAGAAGGAAGTGATCGCGTAATCTCCCTTCATCATTAACAACCATATCGATCCATCTCTCCCCCCTACGTACCTTCAACGTCCTCCAAGTTCAAAGCCGATTACATCACTTCTTCCTCAATTTCAGTTTTAAACAATTATTATTATTACTTAAGTTTTTAAGTAAAAAATAAAAACAAAAACAATAAAAAACAAAAGATTTTAAAAGTTCCGGGTTTACACGTAACTGCTTCGGTCATGTCGAGCGTGTAGACAAGGTGTGCTACAACAATTAAGCGTTCGACGTAATGATAATTGACAACTGTGACGCATTAATTTTGTCGACTAAATTTTCCACTCGATCAGCTGTTTTTTTTACCGAAACAAACGACTCTGTAGTGATGGGTTTAGACGTGTCGAGCTGCCAGTCGATGAACCTACTCGACCCGTCTAAACCATTCAAAACTATGGTGGCCCAAAAAACTCAACCAAAAAAAAAAAAAAGTTCTAAAAAAAATTTCAAAAAAAAAAAAAAATTTCCAAAAAAAATTTCCAAAAAAAAAAAAAAAAACTTCCAAAAAAAATTTTTCACAAAAAAAAAAACTTTCAAAAAAAAACTTCTCAATCAAAAAAAATTTCAAAGAAAAAATTTTTTAATCAGCCCAAGAGGCTCACCAGAGGAAGTGACATCACCGCATCTGCAGGATGTAGTGACGGCCTTTAACTTTTGTGCTTTTTTAAAATATAAGTAACAATTTGTTACTTTATAAATATTGTACACAGTAAATCAATTTACAGTACATGTACTGTATTTTAATTTTTTTTTGGTTGAGCCTCCTGGGCCGCCATACATAAGTGATAAAACGCGCACCTTTAATGTCACATAAAATTAAAAGATCTAAGTTGTCAATGTAAACCAAGCTTAATTTAATTTAAATTTCTTCTTTTTTTTTTCCATAAATGTAATTCGAATGAAAACATCATATTCCATTTAAATTCATTTTTCTAACCTTTTATGGAAATAATAATAAACAAAAAAAAAACTTATCAAAAATATTGTATCATCAAAACCGACTACATCAGATGTCAAACTTGAAATACAAAAATTACGAATTCAAAATTTGAATTAATTTTTTAAATTTAAAAAAAAAAAAAAAAAAAACCTTTAACCAAATACAGTATTATAATAATGAAATAAACTTCGAGGATTAACCCCATTCATTCTCCGAGTGTATCACAATGTAGCGCGCTATTAAAACCATTTTTACGATGCAAATTTCAAATCACGAACTACAGTAACTACCGGTACAAGTTTTGTTTTTTTCCATAACATTTCAATAATAATATTTTTTTTAGGTTAGAGAAGAGTAAACAAAGTGATGTAACCGGTTTTGAAGCGAAAAAATGTCGGGGGGTAAAAATGTCGCCATCTGCCGATCTCAATCGCACCAGGTGCTGCTTTCTTCAGTCAAATGAAAAAACGATATTCAATCTTGTATTATTATTATCGACGATTTCTAAGAAAACGTCCCTTCGCTATTTCCCTCTCTGAAGAAGTCGCGCGAGATGCCCTTTCACCTTTCAGGAACAGGAACCAGTTTCCATTCACCGCGTGCGTCAAAAAGAAGAAGAAGCCATATGCTCCACTTGGAAGCTCACGCGTGCTGCTGCTGCTACTGTCTTATCTACACCTACCCCCTGGACCACTCTCCCCTCCCACCACGCTAGCACGAGCTCGCATTTCTCATCCTATGGTACCCGACGGTACGGTACGCCAGGGATCGAATAACACGCCGGAGCCCAAATTCCCTAAAGCTTAAACCCTCATCAGCTCCCGGGTGATTATTCCATCAGATTCATCCGACGCATCGTAAATCAATCTTCCCAAACCCATTTCGCACTGTCTCGAATAGCGTCATTGCTCGTGATTCACGCCAAATTCAAAATGTTAATGAGGTTCCGGCCATTCAAAAAGAAAGCGGAGGAGCTCAGCTTTATCGATGCCATAATTTTAGTCATCGGTACACTCACTTTTTAATAGATCCACTTTTGCTTAGGAATTTCAAGCTTTAATTACAGTACCAATTTAAAATGTAATTTTTCGGGCGCCAAGTTGCCAATTTTTAATTCGAAAGTCGCCAATTTTTTAGTCTCCAAATATTAATAAAATTTGCGTTGCCAAGATTTAATTTTTAGAGTTGTCAATTCTAGTTTTTAGAGCCAATTCATTATTTTTACTCTCCAATTAAATTAGCTTATGGAGCCTTAACCACCCATTGACAGCTATAATAAAAAAAAATATTCCATCCGAAAGAATAAGTTTAATAATAAACCTTTTCCCGTTCGAATTGAGTGTGTGATGTAATGAAGGAAGATGTCCGGGTTTAATATTAAGCCCCCCCCCTCCCCAGATCGATGCGAAAGAGAATGAGGTCAGCAGTCAAGCACTCGCCAACAGCCTTGGCGGGCACATCCATACCAACCAATTGCAACAAAATGTCAAAACACAGCTGCTGAACTCATCCTCGTAGAAAACTTGACATCCGCGAACCAATTATTAAATAATAATGACGAAATTTCGGAACCGCATTCTTCGTCTTTTACCACGTAAAGTGTGAGCATTTCTTGCGCAAGATGTGGCATATAAAATTAATAATAAAATTAAAAGGAGAGAGATAGAAGGGGAAAAAAATATAGTTCATCAGGTTATCTCAAGCTCAAATGGATATTCCGCTACTATTTATGGTAAGGAAATATGACCGTGAGCGAAATATTAAATTCACACAATCAAACCGGTGTCGTTTTCGATACGGCGACCAAAATAAAAAAAAAAGTACAGAGATCGTCCTCTATTCCGATATGAAACCTTACCGGTAAATCCCCAGCTATTTTCAAACCGTAACTTTATAAATCCCCTACGATCAAAAATTGATAAACACAATATTCAAAATGTCAAATTTTGAGCCGATCTAAAATCCATGCAAATCAAAAATTCAATAAAAAAAAAAAATACACATCAAAATGCTAAAAAAAAAAAAAAAAAACCCCATACCGGTAAACTATATTTTTAAAATTTTAAAATGTTGACAATTCAAATTTTTTTTTAAAAAAAAAAAAAAAAAAAATTATAATAAAAAAAAATTTTTTTTCTAAACAGCGAAATTTCCGAAAATTTAAAAATCCGCCCACTGTGTATTTATTGTTAAGTTTATTCTCTTCAGAAATTCGTAGAATTTTGCCTTTCAAAATGCATTGAAATACAGTACTACAGTAATAGTGGTCTTATTTATCGATCCGTATCGATTAATCGCACCCCACGCATATTCAATTTTTCCCCAAACATACGGTCAAACCAAAACCTGACAACTCGATAAACAACAACAAAAAAAAACTCCATACAAAAAATTCCAAAATTTTTCCAAAACAAAAAAAAAAAAGGGATATCGAAAAATTCTTCAACAAAATATCGATTTGATAAAAATAATAAAT
The DNA here is from genome assembly GCA_034692225.1 of Polydesmus complanatus. Taxonomy (NCBI): domain Eukaryota; kingdom Metazoa; phylum Arthropoda; class Diplopoda; order Polydesmida; family Polydesmidae; genus Polydesmus; species Polydesmus complanatus. The sequence goes on from JAQGAZ010003068.1 coordinate 10,822, forward strand.
AAATAAATTTTTTTTTAAAAAAAATCACCTGATCGTCTTCTCCACCAGATGTCAGCACGTGATTTCTTTCCCGGAAGTAGCGATCGCCTGCGCACTGTGAGCGTGAGAAACGGCATAACGGCTAGGAGCGAAGTTAAAATTCCCCAAAGACTCGCCCGCTCAATAAAACTCAAAAGACGTTTAAAATCAAGCCAAAAAAAAATCTTATCATAATCCTCGGTTCCAGCCTATAAGAGTAATGTATGCGTTGACGATGGAGGCAACGAGTGACCGACTGTGACTGGAACTGCAATGCTCTGAAGGAGTGAAGGAGGGAGAAGAGGGAGACGGAGAAAGAGTGTTGTAGCAGCGCCCCCTATTCTCGCACGCGCTCATTCGCGGCTCAATGAACTACAATCACGTACACGTACGTGCGCAGACGCTGCTGCTGCTATGTAATATGGGTGAGGGTGTCGTCTATCAAACCTGTTTGCCAGCTAACCATCATCTCAACCAAAAAAACTAATAATAAAGTAATAATAAACACATCTCCCGCGTCAAATGACAAATTAAAAGCGCGCTTCAAAAAAATTATATTAAATTTATTAATCAGTCTGAAATTGATTCGACTACGGCGAGTGGTTGCGAGTGGCACCCGATCGATACGAGCCTCCCCATCACACCTCGCCTATCGATTCGCAACCACTCGCCATCTCAGCACATTTTTCAATCTATTCAGCGTTTTCGCCTACTAATTTATAATGCAATTCGAAAAAGAAAAAAAAGAAAGAAAAGAAAAGAAAATGGTGTTAAGTAATAAATTACGCAATTAAATTATCTTTTTATTGTTTTTTCCGTTTAGCGAAATAACAACCGTATGTGATGTAAGGCGAATTGTAAATTATTTCTCAATACATTTTTCGCTTTAAACGGGGGGGAATTTCGGCTTCCGTATAAGAAAAGTATGTAATACACGTAGCCTACACCAAAACTTCGCTTTCAATTAATTAATCAAAATTTCGGTTTTAAGTCTTTAAAAAAAAAAAAAAAACGAAGTCTTAAATTAACGCTACCGTTCTTATGCTTAACTTCACTTCATATGACGTAAGAATTCGAATTTTTAAGATTAAACTTACCACCAACAGTTAAAAAAAATTAATTACGAATAAAGCTGAAATGACGTCACGAGTAAAATTTTCATTTAAAAATTGTCATAATTTTCCCATAAAATTCTTATTACGGTATATAATTTTAATGACGTCATAAGCAAACTGATGAAAACACAGCGGAACTTTTATTATTTTTACTAGTACTGTACAGACTATCAGCATTTACTTAATTAATAGTTTTTTTAACTAATCAAATTAATTCCAATCATTTAAAAAAAATGTTTTCTTTCCATTGAAAAAGTGCGGAACGTATCTTCCGTATTTACATGGTTTCAAATGGTAAAACGCTTTTCGCTTTGAATCTTTTTTTTTCTCATAGGATAAACGATATTGAAGATTTTTTTTAAAAAAAACATATCAGCAATGCACAACTAACATCAAAAATTCACATCATAATAATTATTCTAATTTTAATACTTTTAAAAGTTGATGTAAATTCAATAAAACACCATATTAAATTTGTCTTTTTTTATACGGAGTATAACTTAAGTTATTGCTTATTATTATTATTACTATTTTTTTTACCTTCTATGAGGTTGTGAGTAACCTCGAGAAATGAAAAGAAGAAACCGAGGTCAGGCGAAGTAAAATTTCTTATAAAACGATGAAAAATCGAAAGAAATGATGTGCGTTGTCTGACCCCTTCCCCCTCCTTAGGGCCTCTTTTCAGCGCGTACAAACTTGTAAAGCTCGGGTGAAAAGGTACGAAATGAGGAGAAGAAGAAGATAAAAAAAAAAATGATCCAGGTCATTGTTGATAGTTCACGGAATAGAACGGTGTGCTCGATGACTCATCTACAGTCACCGCTACAACTACGAGGGAGTTACAAAAAAAAAAAAGTGATTTATAACGTAACTGCAACTCTGACTAAACCACAAAAAAAAATAAATAAATAAATAAAAATAAAAAAATTTTTTTTAGTATACTATTTCCACACTCGTATAAATTATCAAACTGAGCTTAAACCTCCTTATCTATTCAAAAAAAAAAAAAAAAAATCATAATAAAGCTGTTTCAATTCCGCCCGTACCCACACGACATGTTTTTCCAACGTACCGTTTTCAAATCAACCGGACGATTCATTATTACCTCACATTTTTTCAAATAAATTCTTTCATCCGAAATTTTTTTAAATCTGTGATAAATACATTTATTTAAATGCATACAGAAAATAATTAAGAAATTTAAAAAAAAAAATGTGCTTAGTCCTTATAAGCAGAGATTTGAAGCTGGGAATAGTTGACATGTTGCAAGATAACCAGGAAAAATTATTATTTGTTAATATTTTTAATTTATGGCAGTCATGGTGCCATAAAATTTTCCCCTTAATGCTGATGTGAAAGTACAGGTAGTCAAAAAGGAAATCAAAATTTTATGGTATTCAAAGTAGTTTAACGGAGAAGTAGCTAGGTATGTTCATTTGTGTGAACCGAACATGTTCGGGGCCAGAAAATCGTTCATTTGTATGAACTGAGTTCACTGCCCCGTGTTCATTTGTCGTTCGGTTCACGTTCTGGACACGAACTTCTTACTCCTGATCAAGAGGAGGAGTAGAAAGTT
>JAQGAZ010003069.1:0-13514 GCA_034692225.1 Polydesmus complanatus
TAAAAATTAATCTCGGTCAATAAAAATTAATCTCGGTCAATAAAAATTAATCTCGGTCAATAAAAATTAATCTCGGTCAATAAAAATTAATCTCGGTAAAAAAAAACTGATCTCCGTCAAACAAAACTGATCTCCGTCAATAAAAATTAATCTCTGTTTAAAAAAAAAAGTTCATCTCGGTCAATAAACATTAATCTCGGTCAAACAAAACTGATCTCAGTTAAAAATTAGTTAATCTCGGTCAAAAAAAAAAACTGATCTCGGTCAATAAACATTAATCTCGGTCAAACAAAACTGATCTCGGTTAAAAATTAGTTAATCTCGGTCAAAAAATAACTGATCTCAATCAATAAAAGTTAATCTCGGTCAAACAAAATTGATCTCGGTTAAAAATTAGTTAATCTCGGTCAAAAAAAAAAACTGATCTCGTTCAATAAAATTTAATCTCGGTCAAACAAACCTGATCTCGGTTAAAAATTAACTAACCTCGATCAAAAAAAAGTTAATCTCGGTCAATGAAAATTAATCTCGGTCAAACAAAACTAATCTCGGTCAAAAATTAACTAATGTCGGTCAAAAAAAAAGTTAATCTCGGTCAAAAAAAAACTGATCTCGGTCAAAAAAAAAGTTAACCTCGGTTGACAAAAATTAATCTCGTTTTCGAACATTTTAAATCTCGCTAACAAAAGCTAATATGTTCACAAATTAAGAAACATGGCGACCACAAAAAAATCACATCCGCAATAAACGAGGCTCGCGTTGGGCGAAGGGATAAGGAAAACTCTTAATAAATGTTTTCGTCCTATCGAAAAATAAGTGCGCGCGCACAACTTTCGCGCAGATCAATGTCTGAATAAGAAATTTCAATTACGTCAATCCCCCCCCCCAAGCCCCCTCCCTCGAGGGAATTTTCCCGGGGATTGGAATTTAAACTGAAAGAATATAATAATTAATCACGTCGATATTAATCATTATTCAACCTCCAAACGAGTGTCAAAAGCGTTCAAAACGAGGGATATCAAAGGATTCAAAACGCCAGATAAAACTTAACCGATAGAAATACCATCGCGTTAAACGAGGGAACGAACGTATTAAACCGTCTTCAACGAAGGAAGTTTAACCTTAAATGAGCTTTCCGAATTTTCCCGCGTATAGCGAGGGAGTAAAATAGACATTTTGTTGTCGTTTCCGCGCTTAAGGAAGGAAGGAAAGATGCCCGCAGACACTTCCTGTAAAATGTTTTTGAGCGCGGGAAACGTCAACTTCCGGTAAGCGGATATTTCGGAAGCCAAACACACAAAGCGCGTTATTCGAGACTCCTTCCCGAACGTCACTCAAATTTCTTCCCTTCTTTTTTCACTTAATCCCTCGCACCTTTTCACCCCCTCCCCCCATTCACTACCCCCCATTCTTCTCTCTCTCTCTCTCTCGGTTAATCCGCTTTCTTCGACAAAACGCCCTCTGGCGACGCAACAACAACAACAATTCAAATCGATTAACGAAAGAAAAAAAAAACACGTCTTTTCAAAACACTTTTCTCTCGTGTTAACGGAGGGAGGGAGGGAGGGTCAGGCGCCCTCTAACGGTCATCACTTGTCAAAACACGGCTATTGTCCATCCGTCTCCCTTATGCCGAGTGTCCCCTTCCTTTCCAACGCCCCTCCCCTTCCCCCCCAGACAACAAACACCGATCGATGACGTCGCTGACCGAATTCTACTTACCGGTTCGGAAACAACGTCATTCGATCTACCGGTTCGCTCATACGTAGCCTACTGCGGGAATATTTCGCAATTAACTTGGACCTAATAAACTTTGGGCAATGGATGGATGACCGGAAATGACGTTAATCAGTTGATATACAGTCGATTCAGAAACTTCCATTGAGAAAAGTTGTTTATTTTTTGCAGTTGAACTTTGAACCGAACCAAACGGTTCCTATTCTATTTCTGGAGCTTGTACTCTGTACGTGTGGTAGGCCTAATGTGTGTGTGTGTGGTTTATCTCTGAACCAATATTTGAGAAAGCGAAGGACAAATATTTGACGATGAAAGTTGATTATTAGATTATGCAAATTAGAGATGAAAATTTTTTGATGACGATCCGTTTATATTATGTTTATTTCCACTTTTGAAGCGATTAAAGTAAAGCAAAAGCGGAAGTAATTTAATGGAGGAGGTGAACGGAAGCGCACTCCCTATCAACTCTTTGCGTGGCGGATGGTCATCTGTTCGCTCTCATGTGCGCAGCCGCCAATTGAGAGCGTAATTCAAGCGCAAACTCAGCTTTTGTTATTCTGCGCGGAGGGAGAGAAAGGGTTAGTCACGTGTCATGAGGGAGGGGGCGGCCATTAAAAGCGAAATTCGATCCCCCCCCCCCCCCCTTTAAGACCCCCCTCGACGACTGAAATCAGCTACGAAATTGAACGTAATTTAACGTAATGGCGGGCAATCAAAATGGCGCTTAATTTTTTTGGATTTAAAAAATACTGTATAGAAAAAAAAAAGAAAGGGATATTGCAGCAGCAGCAGCGGTCACTCTAAGAACCGCTACTTCCAGCGAACCGGTAGATATTTCGAGCCGCGTGGATCAACCATTTTTTAAAGAAAATTTTAGGAACAGAATCTGCCAGGCGTAAAATCTAAAATTAATCGATAGTATCGCCATTCGATAATCGATTAGCTTTTAAATTTCAAAATAAATTTTTATTTGTGAATCGATGTTTCCGATACTATCGTGTAGCTGCCAACCAAACAGAACGGTACCCAAAATTGCATCTCTGAAGTTCTGAGAATTATTATTCTTCCTTTGGTCCCCCCTTTCAACTTTCTAAACAATAAAAAGTATTCGTTGAATCCCCGTTCAATTATTAAAGTCAATAGACATAAATAAGCGGTTTCAATGTTCCGCTTTAATTAAATCTCATTCGTAGAAATTGAATCTGGTTTTTTAAAAGAAAACGCCGTAATTAACGCTAAGTTTAACTTCTTTAATTATCATATTTATTTTATTTCCCACTCTTTATTATTATTATTATTATTAGAGCTAATTGAGGAGCGAACAAAGCCCCGCCCTCCTCCTTCACACCGAGACAGGGGGTAAGTGGGTGAACGGGTGGGGTGGGAGAAAGAGATTAGTAAACAAATAAAATAAAAAAGGCGATAAACGAGTGATTAATAAACACAACGTCTGCTACAGATTAGATTAAGCCTTCAAAATACACAGGTCAATCACCCGTCACCAACCCCCCCCCTCCCCTCTGCCCCTCTCGCCTCAAACACATTCCTTCGTCTTAGAATGACGTCACCATATACATCTACATCTCGTTTAACCAATTATAATCCAGATTAAAGAAAAATCCCCGGTAGAGATCTTCCAGCGCCACCACACGGCCGCTGTAGGAAGACAAATAAAATAGGGTGAAAGTACCAACGAGCAAATTTCATGAAAAAACAACTTTAAAAAAAATGGTACTTTCATCCTTTTTTTAATTCCACTTTCTCCTACCAAATGAGCAGCCCACCAGTCCTACTACTTTTAATACTAAAACAATATTCTGCGTTGGGCGAGAGAACGCGAGAGCATAATTTATGTAGTGGTGAGGCTACCCTCCCTCCCCTATGTCTAGGATAGGGGTGTGGGTGGCGCCCCCTATCAAAACCGCAAACCACAACTTAAACAAATTTGATGTTTAAGAAGGGAAAAAGAGAGATTGAAGGAGAGAAACTCTCTCAAAGTTTGTTCGATAAAAAACACTTGTGTCAACAAATTGATTATTTATTTATCTATCATTCACTACCCCCAACCCACACCCATTCTCCAACACCCCCCTGGCGGCGGACTATGTCAACAACTAATCGGAATCTGCTCTCTCCCTCTCTCCCTGCACCGTGTACGGGGCAGTGTGCGGGGAGACATAACATTTCACTGACAAATTGAGAATACATTTTGATGCGAGAAATATTTACGCGTGACGTCACGCCTCAGAAGAAGCACCGGTGACGTCACTCGGTCTCGTTACGTCCAAGGGTAGGTGGGTGGTGGGGGTGAGTGGTGGCGGACGAAAATAAAACCGCAAAAACCAATTAGTGCATATTTGGCATTCCGCGCACGCGCACTGTCCTTCAACAGCAGCAGCAGCAGCGCCCTCTTTGTGCCACCGCTCATCCCCTCCCCCCCCCCCCCCTACACCCCCCTATACACGTGTCACACGGTTGCGACTCCAAATCAATGTCAGTGGAACGTTAAGAAGACAGTTTGCGGTTGATCTTCCCCCGCTCATCTTCCGCGTCGTAGCTTCCGGAGAAGAATTAAACGATGAATTCGGAGAAATACGAATAGTCAAAGCCAATCTGCAACGCCAGCCACCTCACTCCTCGAGTTACAAGTCAAACCGGAAGTTGACTCCCATATCTTTTGATTTTAAAACGTTTGCAAACCCTGGTTTTGAATCAGGGAATAATTATTTATGTAGCCTACTGGCAGACGACCCCAAAAACCTATTATACAACTCAAAGATTCAAAATGAAAAAAAAAAAAATTCAAAGTGAATAAAAAAAATTCAAAATAGAAAAAAAAAAGATTCAAAGTGAATAAAAAAAGATTCAAAATGGAAAAAAAAAAGATTCAAAATGGAAAAAAAAGATTCAAAATGGAAAAAAAAGATTCAAAATGGAAAAAAAAAGATTCAAAATGGAAATAAAAAAAAGATTCAAAATGGAAATAAAAAAAAGATTCAAAATGGAAAAAAAAAATTCAAAGTGAATAAAAAAGATGCAAAGTGGAAAAAAAATATTCAAAATAAATTTAAAAAAATACAAAATGAAAATAAAAAAAAAGATTCAAAATGAAAAAAAAAAAAAAAAACTAAAAATTAATAAAAAAAAAATCCCAAATAATTTAAAAAAAGATTCAAAACTAAAAATGGCTTTCAAAGCTATCTTGTCTTTAACGATTCAAATCGGACGATGATGATGGGGGGAAAATGAGTTTACCATAAAAAGCACGTACATAATACGAAAAATAGATTTTTCTGTGACGAAATTAAAAAAAATTAAAAAATTGACTATTCAAATAGGAAAGTTGAAGATTCAAAGTGAGCTAAAGGCTGAAAGCGAGGTATTAGTCTAAGGGTTTTAACAGCTGCGAAAACATAGTAGTTTTTTTTTTTTTTTGCTACCGTATACATTGTACTTGATTTGTGCGAATTAGTTCAGGTGGTAGATAGACAGTGCGCATGCGTGAAATGACAGCTACTTTGCATAGAAGTTAATCGCCCTTTTAACATCATCAAACTGTTTAAATCCTTTCTTTTCATCTCCGACGCCAGGAGCGCCCCCTATCTCCCCTACCTCTGTGTTGTTATTGGAGTTTGCGCGTCATTTCACGTTTTATCGAGTGTTTGGAAATTAACGTCAACCCTTCCCTCTCAACCCCATTCACCACCATCAGCGTCATCAGCGCCCGCATCCGTCGGCCGCTAGGGGACGCACACACACAATCGACACCCTAATCATAATAAGGAAAAAGAAAAAATAACAATGTCCGCTGCTGCATCGTCTGCGGAGAGATATTTTTACACGTGTTTTTCCATGGATGGGGCCCTGGAGGAGGGGGCAGGCGCTCAATCAAACTTTGATTACCGATCTTTATCGTTACAATATTAAAACCCAACGAGAAAAAAAATATAATATATCGGCGGGAAAGAAGAAAAAAAAATTAAAAATGCATGAATCATTATTATTGTTATTTTTTTTTTACGTTCTACCCTCAAAATATCGATACAACGAAATTATCGATAGTACGAAATTATTTTGAATTTTAAGGTAATACAGTGTAGAAAAAGTTTTTCTAATGTTGCTAAATATTCTTGATAATAATATTGATAGAACGAAATTTTCTTGAAAAAAAATCCCTATAATTTAAAAAAAAATCCCTATAAATACAATATAAAAATCCCTATAAATAAAAAAAAATCCTATAATTATTCAAATAAATCCCTGTAATTCAAAAAAAATCCGTTTTATGTAAAAAAATTTGCCTATACAATAATTCAAAAAAATTCCCTATAATTTTAAAAAATTCCCTATAATTTTAAAAAATTCCCTATAACTTAAAAAAATTCCCTATAACTTAAAAAAATTCCCTATAATGTAAAAAAAAAAAAAATACATGAGAATTAAAAAAAATCTCTATACAGTACATGTAATTTTAAAAAAAATCCCTAAAAGTACTTAAAAATCCCTATTAAATAAAAAATCCCTATTAATAAAAAAATCCCTATTAATAAAAAAATCCCTGTTAATAAAAAAAATCCCTATTAATAAAAAAATCCCTATTAATAAAAAAATCCCTATTAATAAAAAATCCCTATTAATAAAAAAATCCCTATTAATAAAAAAATCCCTATTAATAAAAAAACCCCTATTAATAAAAAAAATCCCTATTAATAAAAAAATCCCTATTAATAAAAAAATCCCTATTAATAAAAAAATCCCTGTTAATAAAAAAATCCCTATTAATAAAAAAATCCCTATTAATAAAAAAATCCCTGTTAATAAAAAAATCCCTATTAATAAAAAAATCTCTATTAATAAAAAAATTCCTATTAATAAAAAAATCCCTATAAATAAAAAAAATCCTTATAAATACAATATAAAAATCCCTATAAATACAAAAAAATCCCTATAAATACAAAAAAAAATCCCTACAAATACAAAAAAAAATCCCTATAAACAGAAAAACAGAGTTTTAAAGTGATCTCAATCTCCTAAACCACGTTTAAATCGTTAATTTAGATTTAGAAACAGCGAATTCTGGTTCCGACAGACTTCGTTGTATCGACATTCCCTTCCACCATATTTTTTTTTCTTTTTTTAAGTGTTTCGTTTGTTTAAATGGAAGGTGGTTAGGTGGGGAGCGGTTGAGGGAGGGACCACCCCGTTGGCTTTTCATATCTCACGTGATTGTGGCGCCATCTCGCGCGTCGAGTGCTACAGGGTGGTTTTAGTCAAAGGGTTGCCTAATCCCATTTCACGACACAATGGAACGACTCATCACCGGCCTTAATTATGCAACCAACAGCAGCCCCCTATCTCGCTCTCATCTTAAACACACAACCCTTTCACTCTCTATCTCTCTCCTTCTCTCTCTCGCTCTTCATAAATATTTATCGATACTCAATATTTTCATTTTTTTTTTTCTTCCTAGAGCAAACAGCAGCAGCAACCGCAGCGCCCTCACGCGCGCAAAAGAAAGTCTCGGATTTCCCCATAAATCTCTCTTCACGCCGGGCGCCACCTGACGGGGGGGAGCCAGAAAATATTAACAATTAAAATTACGTCAATTCTCCACCCAACTTCCGCCATTTCCGGTATATTCCACACTCATCATTCATTCTCGCCGAACCGGAAATGCACTTCTATTTATTATTGTTTTATTTATTTCTAATTCCTAATAGGCTACTGTAGCACTGTATCCATGTTGTAGCTACCAACTTTTTTTATTAATTATTATTATTTAAAAATCGCTTTTAAGTTTTAATCTTGCTGTAGAAAGTTTTAATTCCAATATATTAAAAAATCCCTATACAAAAAAAAAATCCCGACAAATTAAAACATCCTTATAAATTAAAAAGAAACTCCAATAAATCAAAATAAATCCCTAAAAATTAAAAAGAAACTCCAATAAATCAAAATAAATCCCTAAAAATTAAAAAATCCCTATAAATAAAAAAATCACTATAAAACAAAAAAATTCCTTATAAATAAAAAAATCCCTATTAATAAAAAAATTCCTAAACATAAAAAAAAATTCCTATAAATTAAAAAAAATCCCTAAAAATTAAAAAATCCCTATAAATTAAAAAATCTCTATAAATTAAAAAATCTCTATAAATTTAAAAAAAATCCCTATAAAATTAAAAAAAATCCCTATAAATTTAAAAAAAAATTCCCTATAAATTTAAAAAAAATCCCTATAAATTAAAAAATCTCTATAAATTAAAAAATCTCTATAAATTTAAAAAAAAATTCCCTATAAATTTAAAAAAAATCCCTTTAAATTAAAAAATCTCTATAAATTCAAAAATCTCTATAAATTTAAAAAAAATCTCTATAAATTCAAAAATCTCTATAAATTAAAAAAAAATCCCTATAAAATTAAAAAAAATCCCTATAAATTTAAAAAAAAATTCCCTATAAATATAAAAAAAATCCCTATAAATTTAAAAAAAATCCCAATAAATTTAAAAAATAATCTCTATAAATTAAAAAATCGTAATAAATAAAAAAAATCACTAAAAATAAAAAAAAATTCCTAAAAATAAAAAAAATCCCTATAGGAGGATCGTAGATGAAGGGGTTTTATTAAATCACGTTTACACACATTTAAATCTCATTAAAAAAAATTAAATCTAGATTTACATTCCTTAAAAAAAATGCGTTGCGCAAACTCTTTATTCTATTAAAACGAAATCTTAAAACGCTGGATAATAATAATTATTTAACCAGCGTAAACACCCTCGCATATTGCAAAGCCGCTCACTCGCGCAAACAGAGAACGCCGTAGTGTGAGCGCGGTGGCTTTAACTCTGATGAAACGTTGAATGAAGAAGAAAAGCGTGTTAAAAAGCGGGTCAATAGGTGGCGCTGTTTGGCGAACGAGATGACAGCTAATTTCTTCTTTCTCCTTTTCTTAGCGGAAACTCAGCGTCAGTTCTCATTCTTTTTTTTTTAATACTCGCATTAATTAATTTATCATAAAAGGAAAAATTGATTGGCAGCCCCCCCCCCCTCCCCTTTCCCCCCTCTACTGGTTATTCATCTCTTTCACTCACTCGGCAAACAAACAAATAGCGGCGGATTCCGCTCCTCTGCCTATTCCGCTTTTTATTATATTAATTTCGTAGAATAGCCGTAACCATCTCCCACTCCACCCTGGCGCAAATCACCTATTCACTACCCATAGTAAACAAACGCCAAGATAAATAGAATTTCCTAAATTGATATAAATTCCAAACCACCGAAATTCCTAATTGAATTTTCTAACCACGCCACCTAACGGCGGATATTTGCCTTCAAAATTACCTCGGCTCTTTTCTCTAACGTTATAAATAATTAACAAACCCTCCCAGCTTCTTTAATTATTCATCCCGTGACGTCACGCCAAACAAACAAAACTCTCCCTTATAACACCCTCTCCGGAGACTTATTAGGTCTAGACAAACAGCGCCGCCGAAAATCAGCGCGGACAAACTCTCAACTAAATTTCAATTATGGTTTTTAGGCCAGGCGGAAGTGACGCTGAAACGCCCGTCGTTTATATCAATTTGCCGCGCGTTTCCAATTTAATAATAATCAAAAAGGCATGAAAAATAATAAATTCGCTCTCGGTGTCGACTTCCGCTCGCCTGCCCGCCTGCGCACAACACCCATTCGAATGCATAAATTACAATTCACATCGATTACTCCATAAACAAACAACACGCATAACTCTCTCTCTACATACACCGCGCACGCGCCAACAATAGAGAAATATTCAAAAGACGATTTTTTTTTTTATTATATAAACGAGCGATGACGTCATCAAAGAGAAAAATTTAATTAAAGCCGTTTTTTTTTTCTTCTATTGTGCGTGAATGAAATAACGGAAAGGGAGAATATATAGCGTATACGCTAAAAATGTTTGCTATGAAAAACCATTTCCTCTCTCTCTCTCCTTCACTCTCCTTCCATTTTTAATTTTTTTTTATTGTGTCTGCTTTTCTTCGGTGCGCGTGGAGTGCGGCGCATGGGTATACGCCGAGTGGATTGAACGTTATGTGGCGAATGCAAATCGATTCAACGTGTCAACAACGTTATCATTTCTACGTTTACTTTGATACATGTCTTCCTTCCCCTACCCCCTACTTCCCCAAACCACCTACTTCCGCCTCATCACCACGCGCAGGCGCACCAGCCTCTTTCTCACTCGCTTTTTATAATTAAAGCGTAACTAAAGAATTCGGAGGCACACAATTGACCGGAAATCTTCAAACACTTTTTGATGGGTAATGGTGAGTGGGCGGGGCTTAGGGAAACACTTCCGTCACGTCACCGTGTTTAAAAGTGAGCGAAATTACTAAGTGTATATAACCGGAAGTTAAGTTGTAAAAGTTTAAGCGATGGAGATAAAAACATATTTTAATTAGAACGATGTGTACAGTGGAACCTCCGTATAGAGACCACCGTTGGCACCGATAATAAAAGTGGTCTTTAAATAGAGGTTTTTATTTTTATGCTATTAAAATGGGTATTCATGGTTTTGCAGTAGAAGTGGTCGCTTTTGGGAGGTGCATTAAAATGAGGGAAAACGTTTTTGAACTGGTTTCAATGTGGGGAATGGTCTTCCTTGAGAGGTCTAATTTAAATGCAAAAAACTTAGTAGTATGTTTTTAATTAACACAAGTTTGATGAGATTTGCATCCTCAAAATCTCCGATTTGAAGCTTTAAGGAACATTAAAAATTGAATCTTCCATCTTTCAATCCTTTTTCCTGTTACTACAATAGTTAAACACAACTTAAACTGAACCTTTATAATTAATTATCAAAGTAATTAAAAAAAAAGCCAATTAAAATTTAATTAAGAGACCCAAAAAAAAAAAAAAGTTTTGAACTAATGAAATTCGGAGTTTAATTTGTATACAACAAAAGTGTAATAGAGTCATTCCAACGCTTTCGAGTGACGTCAACGGGTGAATTAATTAGCGCCTAATTGCCAGTGACGTCATCAGCCATTAAAAAATTAAGAAAAGGCGTCGCAGTAGCGGAGTTGGAGGAGGGGGGTGAGTTCTCCCTGGCGGCGAAAGATGTCATCGGATGGATAGATGGAGCGAAGAGAGAGAGATGGAAATGAATGAGTGATGAGCTATGCTGCGGAGTGATACGCAAAGCCACAGAGAATACAGCGCCACCTCGGGAAAAAATAAAAACCACTCATCTGTCATCAACCCCCTCCCCCAACCATCAACCCCCCTCTTCTGGATGCACTTCGCAACAACAAAACAATAATTTCACATTTCATTGTTTACGTCAAAAGCGGAAAAGCCAACAAAAAAAAAATTTTTAATCAAAAGATTTACTAAATCTCATTCGACCACAAAAGATTTACAACCGATTTATAGAAAGAAAAAAAAAACAATGAATGCCGCTATTGATTTATTCCCGCGCTTAATTGTTCATAAGCACTGCTCGTCCTACCTCCCCTTACACGCCTCCCTCACCCCCTCAATTACACGCTTTAATTAGCTGGCTAATCTCCTCGATTAATGAGATCTTACTCCCACGCCACGCCGGAAGCGGTGTCGTAATCCGCTCCCAAGCGCTTACTAATCCTCTCTTTCTCTCTCTGCTCAGCTTAACTTTCTTCTTCTTAATTAAACTCTAGCCACCACCAACTTTGAAAATAAAGTAGAACTCGGTTATAACGATATCGAAAAGAGTGAGCGTTTTTTATGTCGTTATATCCGAGTAACCTATAACCGTAGATAATATATTTTCTTGACGCAATAACAGAGTTGTTTTTAAAAAAAATTACATAATGACTGCAACGAAACTGACGTTACATCCGAGGTCAAATATTTCGTCATTTTTTAATATTAAAATTTTAATAAAAAAAATAATAATTTTAAAAAAAGCTGAAAGTGCCATTTTTCTACAACTTAGTTTTTCTTGAATTTTACCTTTTGGTACTTTCACCCTATTTTATTTTTACTCCTTTTCATCACCAGTACCTACGCACATTTTCGGGTTAACTGAGAGTAATAATTGGTCCACCACAAATGTATCTAAATTTGAACTCAAATTAAGCGCAGACTCAATTCACCGTCTACCCCGATTCATCGTTTTCCCTCCTTCACTCTCTCTCTCTCTCTGCGCCTGACTCAATTATGTTAACTAATCCCGTGCGTGCAAAAATCCCGTTATTATCCCATAGAAAAAGAGGGGGATAGGTGAGTGGGAGTGGAGCTTGTTTATGTAACGCATTTCGACCACATGTTCGTAAAAACTCACACACACAACACTGGACTCTGCTCAACCAACTCAGCCAATTAAGCGGTTAATCCCGAGCGGGATTTAAAGATTTACAAATCCCACTTAATCCGACAATAACGCAGAGAATAGAAAAAGAAAAAAATAAATAAATAAGAAATAATAATAAAAAAAAAAAAGGAGAAAAGTTTTTCGCCATCTGCCGGGAGTATAGGTGCGCATGCGCCCTGGTCAACAATGATAGAAGAGAAAGTCAAAATTGATGTTGACAACAAGTGTAGTCCTATTATACTGTTATACAGGAGGACATACTGTAGGAGGAGAAGAGAGAGAAATCACTTCTAAAAGAGGATTAGAGTTTAAGGGATTACAACGCTCCCTCGCACTGCGCGAACACAAAAACATATTTGAAATACACTCTCACTCTCCACTTTTACACGTTAAACAAACCTCAGTAGGGAGGAGGATAAAGTAATATAAAAAATGACTATTATCATTTTTAAAGAGAGGCGAGCGGCGGCCATCTTGAAAGGGAGGTATATAGAGAAATGCGTTTTGTAAATGGGGTTTGGTCATCCATCTTGAAGACGTAAACAAGCGACGTCACAACGTATATATATAAAATTATATAAGTTATTGGCGCTGCGCATTGGAGCGTGCGCAGCCGACGTTATAAAAAAAATAGTGTATTGAAGATGGCGCTGGCGGCGGAAGTGTATGAAGGCGCCATTTTACATACAAAGTGTATGTAGAGTGAGTGAGTTGAGCTTATCTATGCGTAACACGCATTGACCAATGCGCGCAACCACTCGGCGGCGCATAAATTAGCTCGCCGGAAATAGATCGGAATGATTTTTTTTCTCTTCACGAGTAAAGAAAAAAAAATATGTAAATCTTTTTTGAAGAGATAGAAACGATGTAAATTGAGTGATGAAAGCCAGTGACGCTCCATGTTTAATGCAACGTAACGGTTACGTTAGACTCTCGGAGTGAGAAGGAAAATACGGAAGCCCACTCGCTCAATTCATGTGTACTTAACATATAGTACGGAGCTCCATAAACAGAACTTCAATACGGGAACTTCATTAAGAGAACTTTTCTCTAATTGAGAACTTTTAATAAGTACTAGAACTTCAATTTTGAGAACTTTGAAACAAGAAACGGAATATGTAGAATCCAATTGATTTGTTGGTTATTTATTGGAAATGTTTTTTCCTTCAATGTGATTGAAAAGATTTGAGCGGAGAGTAAATGCAGCACAAACTCTCAAAATTTTTATGTTATTTTAACGTTGGCCTCCACAAAGATTTATTGAACGAGTTCTACTACACTCAACAACCTCCTCCTCCCCCTTCAGTGCCTCCTCCATTTTAGCAGCAAATAAAGTAAAGAGTTTGTGATCCTCCGACGTAATAATAAAAATGTATTTTGACGTCATTTGGATTGGCGGGGGGAAGGGGGGGGGGGGGGGGGGACACCATTTTAC